>MJUU01066670.1:50884-83173 GCA_002080025.1 Modiolus philippinarum
AAAAAAAAACAAAACAAAACAAAAAAAAAAGAACAGAGACACGATATGGGTACTACACAGAAAAGAAAAATGAAGTTTCTCACACACAAAGATGAACAACACGGACCCAATAAAAAAACCATGGGTGAGATCAGGTGCGCCGGCAGAGTTAGCATCTCCTGCTTCTTATAAGACACCCGCCGTGTTGAACATGTCAAATCCGGTAGTAATGTCAAATCCGGTAGAGGAAACAACATTTAAGCTTTAGAGGGAAAGATCTGTTGTCATCTGGGAAACAGATATTCCATAGCGGTCCACAAGATGGTGATGTCGACCGTAAAACGTCTGGAGGGATGACTTCAATTTTTGGGTAACATACCCTTGTTGAAGTAGCCTATTTGTGAGCAACCGGGCTCTATCAAGGAGGTCACTGTATCGAACACAGGATCTTGAATAGCGAATGAGCTTGGAGATGTAAACTCCATATACCAGCGCTGTTGGGATGTTGCTACAAAGAAAAGGGAAGTTTACTATTAGAAAGGTGAAGTCGTTGCGTTTGTCGTACAGCTTAGTTTGAAGTCTACCTCTGTTGTCAATTTCAAGGTGAAGGTCAAGGAACGAGGCTGATGTAGAAGTGTCTGTGGTATCCTTAATTTCGAGCTCTTTTGGATAGATCAAGTGAAGAAAATCACCATAGTGACAAAATATCATCTATATAACGGAAGCTAAAATTGAAGGATTAACTTTAAACAGAATAACTTTGGCTATACATCAGAAGTAAATACAATAAAAAGGCTTCTAGACCCTGAAACACCTGAAGATATTAAAGCAGTTGTTTCCTTCATAAAACAGTCATTAGAACTGAGGATCAAATGTCTATAAATATCTAAGTATTTTGAATTCTTGTTTATATGTTATGTAGTGTAATGTACTAGTTTTGTATGCTTTTGTTTATAATTGGAATTGTGTTTTGTTTTGCATTAAAAAAGGTATTAAAAATAAAGAAATATCTAATTATGAGATGTTATATCATTATTATGAGATGTTATTTTATTTATTGCGATAATTATCTCATAAAAATAAGATATTTTTTCTTCATGTGGCATGAATACGCTTCCATAGGAACGCTTTTCTTATGTTTTTGGTAGGGATGAGCCGCTTGCACATCGGCCCCATCGTTATCCTTAAGAATAAGAATCTCTAAATTAAATGTATACATTGCCTATATTTTAAGCTGAAAACTAAGGATAATCATAGCACACCTTTGCATATTTTTTAAACAACTATTCCTTAATTTTAATCCTAAAGTAGTGGAATGACACCTTATTCAATGTTGACGTCACAGTGTGATTAAGATGCAACATGTTGACCTAATGACACAATCCCATCTGGGACATCCTGTCCTAATCGCATATTTTCATCTCGATTTGATACCCTTATTATATAATAAGAACCATTAAAAGGTATCTATTCCAGCGGCTCATCCCTATCTCATCATATATCTGAAGTGACCCCTCCCGAATGCTCTCTTTAAAGGGTTTCCGCTCAGCAGTTTGTATGGTAAATTCCTAAGAAAGCAGCTTTAAGCTCATTTGTTCAATAATGGTGGGAAATACAGTAAAGTCGAAAGCTTCACCCGGGTTAAACTTTACCGGCATATATCCTCAATGCAATATCCGAACCAATATGAATAGAGACGTGGAAGATATAAAGCTGAGGACATGTCGTTCAGTCCGGGTTTTTTCCATGGTATAAACAAATCGGACAAACTCTGTTTTATCATTCTACTTATTACATAACAATTACAATTTTACATCATCTTACCGAGATATCTGTAACAGTTATATCATTTACTATAGTCATCATTACATTGCATAAACGACACGACCTGGAATATAAGTATAAGTGTACCACAATGATTGAAAATAAAGGAGATACATACAAATAACCCTATCAACTATGCTTATCTCTTAACCGTAGAACTACCCACTTCCTGGAAATTCGAGTTCGTCATCGAACTAAAAGAAAAGGACAACTTTATTTTGGTACTATGCTGTAAGTGTTTTTTGTAGCCCGTATTACCTACAAAAATGTACAGAGTAGTGCCAAAAGTAAGTCAACTTTTATTATTTCTTGTCTATTTCATATGGAAACACCGCCTCACGCAAAGCTCTGGTTATTTGTTCTCGATCAGTTAAACATCTTTGAGTTTATGGTCTTCCAAATGTTTAGATTTTATCTACGCTGGAGGAAATGTCCATATGCAGAAATTTATTACTTCGATATTTTGTTTTATCGGCAATTCGTATGAATTCCTTTGATCTGCATAGCCCGATAATGTCAGTATTACTGAACAGGCCATGAGAATAGAAAATAACGGGTATTTGTGAAGATGTTACGTGCGGGTTGCTATACGTCGTATTCATATGCGTCATACGTCAAACTGATGAAGAATACGTATTAATTTTTGCAATAAAGAATATTAATCATCCTAAAGTCGAGATTTGAGCTAATTGCAATTTATTTTAGAGTGCTATTTACCATTTCGTGAATTACCGATAAAAGAAATATAGGACATTTTGTTTTTGATACGGACTTATCACGGCGTAACGCATCAAGCTCGCCCTAACGGTTCACTTGATACTGGCCGTGATAAAGTCCGTATCAAAACAAAACGTCCTATATTCCATATATTCCAACACGTCAAAGTATAGAAAACGTCACACCATAATGCCTAAAACGTCATGACATTATGTTTTTGAAGTACAGTCGGACCGGACAAACAGCGACTGTAAAATCCAAATACCAGAACTCGGTTAGTCTATTCAAACCAAAATTCCAAAAACAAAAAAGCGGCCAAAAGTCTTGGTGCATAAAATTTTTTTACTGGTATATTTTATGTAAAACAATATTTTTATAAAAAATATTGTGCAGTCAATTCTTATCTGATTGCAAGGAAAATTTCAGTGATAGACTCAGAATCTCGTGAAGTTTACTTGCTTATTGGGACGTATTTTTTTGACATGCAGTTTAAAAGAATTCTCGATTTTAAACATGCAGTGTCAAATTTGGGTCATTATTCCCTATAAATTCAAGTAAAATTGTGAGTCAAAATTTACTCCCCTTTTCAATCATGGTTTTTTTTTTAAACTACCACTGCAATGAATAAGTAAACTTTACATAATAATTGAGTTCATTATAATTTTTTGAAAAAAAATTGGTACTCCGCAGACATATCAATGTATCACAGATTACTTTATTGCACAGATCACACACGTACCGACATGTCATTTTATCACTTGTTACTTTAATCCACACAGGAGACAGCATTCCAAAGATCGACAATGAAGCAAAAAACCCAACACTGAACAGTGCTCTATTCTGGTCTTATTGGTAACTTTTACATTGTGGTGTTATTATGAAAGAAAACTTGTATCTGATTCATTTGTCTAATTAAAAAAAAATTATATTCAATTTGAAGTCAAATTACTAAATATATAACGTACAGCATCAGCTTATTTGGCAAACAACATACAAATACTATTGTCATTGGTAAAATATCTCATCAGCAGAGTTTGGTTGGTAAAACAGTAAGTACATTCGTCTTATGAGCATACAACATACGAAATTGCATGAAGAACTAGCAATGCTTTACCGAAAATGAATAATAATATGACATAATCATACATTTTAAAATACACTATCAAAATTTTCTTGGTCAAACTTTTTAATGATTTTTTATCAAAAACTTTGAAGGACTTTNGATCCAAATTCATTTGTTCCATTGTCCGGGTTAATTCTAACTGGTAAATTGGCATCACTATTATAAGAAAATAAATTCCCTAATGTATTAGCAACACTACCATATATAATATCATTTTTAATAAAATCATCAATATTAGATGTTCTTGCATTCATATCACCAATATAAATCCATCCCATTTTTCTTCACCTTTAACAGGAATTAACCAATCATGAAGTAGTTTTGAAATGATACAACTTCTGTTTACAAAACAGAAGAACATGGCGGTAAAAAAAGATAAAAATTTAAATAAAATGACGTCAAACAAATGTTACAGAAGATTGCTATAGACAAATGTGTCGTTGTCCATTCTGAAATGACATTTGAACTTTGTCTGATCCTCCTACTGAAATTCAACAGAACTGGGTAAGATTAATACAATCTAACAGCATTGAAAGTGCTAGATCGAGATATCTCAGACACCTAAGGGTAAGATTTCAATATTTCTCTGACGAGGCTTGCCGAGTCAGAGAACCATTGAAATCTTACCTGAGGGTGTCTGAGATTTCTAAATCTTGCATTTTCAATGGTGTTTGATTGTTTTTCTCACAGTTATAAACAAAATACAAGTTTCTGTACAACCAGACTATAGTTGACGTCCGCCATGTCTAAGCAACTTACTATGACGTCGATAACGTCATAATGTATTTCCCACGTGAAATTCTTATCTCACCCGTGGGTTGATACAAGGATTTCTTTCGTAAATGGCTGTTTCCTGTGTAAGACAGCCCATAGAAGACAGGGTCGCATGAAGCTGTCTTACACGGGTAAACGTCCAGTCAAACGTTCCGATTTTGTCGACGTCATAATTGTTACCAAAGTAAACTCCGTGAATTATTTTACGTCACAGTTGAAAAATCCACAAGGAACGGCAAGTTTTACTTTCCTTCGGTTTATTCGTTGTATTTTACGGAAGAAATAGCTTCTAACACTCGACTAAAATTAAAGGTCAGGATATCTTCCACTTGTGTGAGAAATTCTTCGTCTTTTTCCTTCGTTACACTCGGGGAAAGACGGAATTTCTCACACTCATGGAATATATCCCTTATCTTTTATATGGTCTCGTATAAGAAACTATTAATCTCCAACGGCTTAAAATAGGTACTGGCTTCTCTCAAATCTGAGAAATAGTTTTCCTTTTTTCTTACTGACACAGTACACAATCCTTTTATTAATATACAGTTTTGTAACTCCACCTGAAAATTCACATACTCCATATTAATGCATATAAGCCATGGTAAAAATGCAATATAATTAATCTTAGCTTATGAAATTGGTGCCATTTGTTTCCTTGCTAACAAATTTTCCCGCCGGCCTTTTCTTTGACCATCAACCAAGAAACGTTTTGAAAGTGTCGACAGAATGCACCTTGCAAACAGGTAATTCAAATGAAGAACAATAATTAAAATTTGCCAAAGCTTTAAACCTTTTGACCTTTTCCGAGCAAAATGACTTTCATTCATGAAGACAGTTGCTTAGATATCAATAAAAAGACATGTTTTTTAAAAATTTTTTAAATATTTTTTTCTTTTGCAGGAAGAAGTAAATATTGCGAAGAATGACCTCGTTTTATGCCAGTAAGTTATTTTTATTTCTTTATTGGATTCAATGATCGAATAAAATGTCCTGCTCACATGTAAAGAAGAATCAACTATGCCCAACAAACTTGGTCTACTAACTTACCCCATATAAGTATTAGTCACAGCGAATTTAAAAAAAAACAGTGTTTCAAAATTCGTCGCACAGGAGTTGACAGCCAAATAATTCATTCAGGTACGGGATTGCACTTCGTACTGCTTTTCTGCAGTATTTTCTTAACTAAATATGTCTTACCACAAGAAGACGGACCCGACACAATAACGGTTAACTGGTGTCGGAAACAGAAACTGTCTTTCTACTATTGTGGTGGTGGATACGCTTATTGCGGTGATGCCTTCACATGGCGACTCTCGCAGGATGGGCATATATTAAATATTGAGTAAAGTAGAGAAAATGCGTTGTACTTTGATCGTTACCATCGTACATAAGCAATATAAAAGAAGTAACGTCATACGCTATAAACTTACTAGTCGACGTTAGCGTTAGTACAGTAGCGTAACGTAGCGCTATAATAGCGCGCTAAATTAACGACATTGTCTCGATATTCGTCCCTTTGTTGTCCTAGTAATTGCTGCACGTGTAAATCCGTCATTTCCAGTAACTTCGGTATTTAGTTATTTTAACAATGAGTTCTTCATCGATTGCAATATTCTTACAATTTCTAGATTGTTTGTCATCTTGCACTTGCACCACGTCACCAACCTTAATCAGTTGTATATTAACCGGATTGTCTGCGAAATTCCCGAAGTGCAGTCAAATATTCTGATTTTCATCGATTCCAAAAGTGATTCATCAGAGCTGTCTGTGTATTGCAACGTTGTACGGTATTCTAACTATACAGTTACTATCAGTAAATGAGCGTCCAATAAACTCTACAGTTTTATTGCTATCTTACGTTACTTCCGCCCAAGGCGACGTAAACAATCGAACGACGTCGACAATAGGCGTCTACAATAAATATAAGTAAAAGTTCCCGCAATAATCCTGACAAACGTTTATGCATTTCAGATCCATCAGATTTAACGTTTATTTCAGTTTCCTGTCGTGGGTATGGTGTCGTTGTAATTCTCCTTCCATACAGCATGTGCGATGGTGTTAATAGGTCTTCATCTCCAATGTCGCATGATAGATAAGTTAGCGTATTTAGGGTAGCTTCTATCTCGGTAATTATTGTTCTAAAGGTGTCAAACGTAAGCACGATCTTTTGTTAATCCTACGAGGCGTTCCCACCAGCCTCCATACCAAGATATGAAGTTCAAGATGGTTCCGTACGTTAAAAGTGTTTGGTTGATGCTTGTAGAATGTAATCTGTAGCGAAGTAAGTTGACGCGTTGTCTGAAATTATGTTCCTCTGTCGAGATTTGAGACTCAGTCTGGTTAATCACCTGAATAGTAACACGAAAGAGTTCTCTGTCAAGTCCGGTGCATGGCTCTCGTTGACGCACATTCAAAAAGGCATATATAAACTCTATTTCCACTCGAGTTTTGTCTTTTACGTAAAGTCCAACCTTGTAGCCGTAAAAGATGCATTGATGTCCAGTTGTTGATGTCGTAACAATGTTGTCGAAATCGGACTTTCCGTATTGTCGTCACAATTTCGTTCCGTTATTGCCTATATCGTTTTAAAATCAATGTCAACATGGCAATGTCGACAATTTCGTCATAATGCCGTCCTGAAATTGACAACATCGCCCTTTATCATCCTTCCCCATGGTAATATCAGCCTGCAGAGCCTTTCAGCAAAAGCCGTATCTGGTTGACCCGGATATATCAGAGGTTGACCTGGATATATCAAGGGATTCTCCCAAAGTTTCAAAGGCAATAACTTTTTTTCAAGGTTTCAAACGAAATCAAATTTGTAACATTAAACAGCTATTGCATTTGCTCTTTCCGATTAGGTATTCAGAAAACTAGATGTCAGAAAAATTGTAGAAACTAGGTCGTTGATATATCCTGCAGAGCTTTGACGTTTTCACATTATGACGTCATAAAAGCTCCAAGCAACGATAAAATGTTGTAACAACCAAAGGTTGCGGCAAAATTCAAAATCGACATTACTTAGAGAATTTCGGTCAAATTATTCACCCAGGTACAAAACCTTTGCCAATAAAATGATAAAAAAAAACTACAAAACATGTTTTAAGCCGAAAATTGCTGAAAAGGCGAGAATGGCATGTATGTCGAATTTCCCGTCTCAACTTTGGGAGAATTTGAAAATTCAGTTCAATAATTACAAATCTAAAATGCAAAATAAAGGATGATAAACAAGTTATCGGGCTTTTGACAGCTGATGTATTGTAAAATATCCCCCCCGCTCGCCAGAATATGAAGCTTGGGGCTCGTTCGCTACGCTCACTCGCCCCTTTGCTTCATATTCTGGCTCACGGGTTGATATTTTACGATATATTGCTGTCAAGAGCCCGATAATATATACTTATCACCGTCAACATTGTCGACATTGCGATTTCGTTACGTTACCCTTATCAACGTCAACATCGTCGATGTCAGCAATGTCGTCACAATGTCGTTCCATCATTGACAACATCGTTCTTTTTTGACATCAACGACTTCGCCATTTAACATATCTTTTGGTATTGTCAACTTCACCTGTGACTGTGTGTAGGAAATGAATGGAAGATAAATATAAATTTTCAAGTATATTCTTGAACATAGGAAATGAATCCAATAAATGTTATTATACGCCCGTCGAAAGACGGAGGTATTATGGTATACCCTCCGTCCGTCCGTCCGTCCGTCCGTATATAGGTTTCTGGAGTTTTTTTTCTGTAATCGCTTGACATATTGATTTCACATTTGGTATACAAGTTTATCGCTAATTTGCTTGATTTTCAATTGTTCCGGAGCGACGATATTTCTATTATCACTGCACTGCGCTGATATGAACATATTATCGTCAATCTCTATGGAACGTTAGCAACAGCGTATTAATATGACGTCGCGTGACGTTTAGTGAAAAAAATAATCCTATCAAAAAAGCATTATATTTAACTAAAAATTGCATGTTTAACCTAAAAAGATATTTCAATAGAAAAAGAAACATATATCTGGTATATATTAATAACAAAATTAGCGATAAAAATACTATTAGTAATTTGTTTTGCTCTGATGGATTTCTCAGCTCGTATTGCATCTCGTGCTTCGCTGTCGATGCAATACAAGCTGAGAATTCCATACTCGCAAAACAAATTACTAATAGTATATATATACCTAGTTGAGATACAGATCAAGTTCGAATTGGGTCCAGTTTGTTGATTTTGTACAGAGTTATGGCCCTTGGAGTTGGACTTAGTGAAATTATAAAAAATATAGGTTTCCGGAGTTTTTTTTTCTGTAACCGCTTGACCTATTGATTTCATTTTTGGTATGTGAGTATATCTAAGTGAGATACAGATGAAATTTGAATTTGGTTCCGGTCAGTTGATTTTGTACAGAGTTATCGCCCTTTGACTAAGAGACATTTGAAAATATAGGTTCCCGGAGTTTTTTACTTTAACTGCTTGACATATTGATTTCATATTTGGTATTTGAGTATATCTAGGTGAGATACAGAATTTGGATCCGGTTGGTTGATTTCGTACAGAGTTATGGCCCTTGGACTTTGTGAAATTTAATTTCATATTTGTTGATTGTTACATATTGGTAAGGCACATATTCTGTTTGACTTCTTTTTCAATCAAAATTTTGTTGTGGTCCAACAATGCCATAAAGTTCGACTTGACACTGGACGGGAGTATTATGCGCTCTTGGCACAGCAGTTAATTAATTAAAGGGTATTTAATGATTTCAAAAAAAAAAGAAAAAAAAGGAAAAAACCCATTGATTTAAGCATTACCAGAATGATAAAAAATCGTTATTAAACTTAATGCAGTCTTTTACAGTATTATTGAATGTCAGAAGTGATGTCGACAATATCGGCGAATATAGATGGTATATTTAATGTATACAATGTCGTAACGATATCGTTAATATCGCGAAGACGACCTTATCTCCATATTGACAAGATATATGAGGTAGTACGATGTCTACAATGTTTTCCCGGTATCGCCAACAACATATGTAAGAGGAAGAAATGATGTCGACTATGTATTAGTATTGTCAATATTGAGATGCCGGCAGTATCGGCGGTGTTGACAACATGTAAGAGGTAGAAACAATGTAGACAATGTCGTACCAATATCGTCAACATCGCAATGTCGACAATGTCGGCAATTTGAAAACTTGTTATTTGTATAATCGATGTAGACGTTGTGTACCGATTTCGTCAAAGAGTGTAGCGATATCGACAACTTGTAAGAGGTAAAAACGATGCAAACAATGTCGTTCCTATATCGTCAACAATGCGCCGATATCGACGATGTCTGCGATGTTTGCGATCGACAATGTAGAGATAGTAACGATGTAGACAATGTCTTAGCAATATCGTCAATATTGCGATGTCAACAATGTCTGCGATGTCGACAACTGGTGAGAGGAAGAATCGATGACGACAAAGATGTATTGATGCCGACAACACCATGATATTTCAGATACATTATTGTCCTTCTTAACCCATCGACAATATCAGCGATGTCGATACATCATGTTCTAGACATAGCTCGAAGGGTGGTGCTTGTAGTGTTATAACTTTAGGAAGTAGTGTCGTATCTGGTGAGGCATATGGTTTACTTGTTATGTTTTTTACATGCAACACAAGTACGAAAAATAGCTCTTACGCACTGGCGTATGTTTGGTATTCAATATGGTTGTCGGATTTGTGTTACAGTCATGAGTACTCCTGCGTGTTTCAAATAGCTGTGGGTATCCAGAATAATCATTATATTAAACGTATGATTTTTCCAGGTAATAAATATGGAAATTTTACATCAGCAGCAACGGGTGCCTTTTGAACTCGTCCTCGACATCGTATTGCTCCTGTATCATATAGAAAAATTCAAAGTTGTTTAACTTATGTCCGATGTTTTATGTCATTATTAGTTTTCATACTTTCAATTTCTTCTCTCTTTAGCCCACTAGATTAGGACGCTGGTGCTTTTGTCGGGCAACGGATGGCAGTGATTGTAAGAGCGATTTGCCTGTTGACAATCCCGCATCCATAACCAGAAAAGACGACAATGTAGCGTTGCTCGACAATTACCAAAGAATTCCGCAAAACCGGTGCTAGGGGCCGTTTTGAACTTACTATGAGGTATGAGCAAAGCTCATTGCTGAAGGCCTCATGGTGACCTCAAGATGAAGAACAACAGTAAAAGTGTTGTTCCTTTTCTCCATATCCTTTAATTTTCAATTTTTTCCTTGAAATTTTTGAATTTTGAATGCTTATAATCCATGATTCGATCGCCACTTGCAGGTCGTCACTCGTTACATATTTTTCAACATATCTTTGTTCTTTCGGTAATTAACAATTCTTTTCAAAGCCCAATACATATGCGATAATCCGAAGTAACTTCCATAGCTTACTGTAACTATCTATGGGGAAAATCACGTGTATGACGTTTTCCTTATTTGGGTCTTATGTTTATCGTCGTATTCTCCTCCTCACAAGCACATGTTTGTGGGACCCGGAGGAGTTCGAAGCCGATTTAAAGACATTGACCAGTGAAAGACAGATAAATAAACTGCAATAATATGTGACCTTTTCATCAATAAACTGTAGCAAATTTATCTAGTTTCTTAACGTTACCTTCCATGATTTATTTCCCACACTTGTAAGTGTTGCCTCCTCTTTCAGTCTGAAATCCGGTGGTATTTAAACAAAAGAATGTGAACTCTCCTTTTGAAAAGATAAAAATGTCGATTTCAATGTATAACTCGTTGTTCAGACCTGATAAAAGTTACTTATAACAAGAAAATTTATATTCTGTTATGTTCATGTGATGTGTCTTGATGTTGACAAATGACATTTTAAAAAAATTTTGATATTTCTTGCATATATTTAATGAAAAATGAGATTTCCCAGAATATACCTGATTCCAAAGGGTTTTGGATCTAGGCATTTCTCTACAACGGAAATTTTTAGGAAAAAATATACTTTGCAATTAAATATTTATCGATTCATTTGCAAATTTTGGACTGGGTACATGCAGTGGTTTCGACGAAATAATGTATATAAAACGACCATTTCTACCTGGTAACCGTCTTGTTTACATAAACAAAATCGATTTTTACTCACTAAGCACGTGGGGTCTTTGAATGGGCTTTAACCGAAGGCAAACCCTTTTCCTTGATTGAACCAATGAAATCTTGTTTTGATGATTACCCTTTGCGATCTTGGGTATATAAGGAAAATGGCGTTGTTTCAAGACGATATAATTTTGCATAGTTACATAGAATGCGTTTTGGATCTCCGCGTTTCTTATGCAAGAATCGTCACTAAATTGACCTATAAGTAAAGTATGTTAAAAAATCTATCTGTACATATAATTTTGTCTGGGTACATGCATTTTAACACCCTATAGCAATTGATTTTGACCAGTCTTTCCGTTGAATATTTTCATCACGACAGTAAATTATGTAAGGAATTCGCATATTACCTCTTCTGGGAGGCAAGTTTAATCTCTTTTTAACTACAAAGTAAAGATCTGGGAATTGAATGACGTTTTCACTAAATATTGTATTTGTTTATTTCTTTTGAAATCTTGACATTTTGTCGATTGTTTATTTTCGTTGCCATGCTGTTAATTCTGAAAAAAAGTTTTGAACACAGAAGAGCTTTTCTAGAAGGGAGATAATTTTATACCACTAGATTTCCCGCTGCTTTATTCTTATTTCAAAATGACAATTATTCCACATACTCTCTGCTTTATTTCTACCTCCACAATGTAAATTCTTGATCTTTGAAGTTTCGTCACACTGATAGTTTTTTTAAAAGACACATTGACATTAATGTCATATCAATTTCGGTGTTTTTAATACTGTAAACGTAACAAAAATTTGGCGAGGGGGTTATTTTCGCGCTCAAAGCATTTTATATTCGATGATACCTTTGCTTTTATATGTGATACTTCAAAGCCAAATCATTAATGTGGGGTAATGTTCGCTGTATTCGCGTTCAAGAAAATCAGCGAAAATTTCCCCCACATTAATAATACCGCCAAAATGTCCCAACGAGATGTTTTTTTCTTCAAAAGCAAACGATTTAAGGCGTTTTGTGTTAAACATTACACACTATAGTTCAATAATTTCACCCTTCGATTAAGATTTAGCAAATCTATGTCTCAATAGCTGGTTATGAAAACAAAATTGTGAAAGTGTACGGCGACTTGTAGGATATTCCAGATAAAAGACAAGTCGCCGTACTCTTTCATTATTTTGTTTTCTTGATTTAAGTTACATAACCAGCTGTTAAGACATCGAGTTGCTTAATTTTAATTGATGGGTGCAATTATTGAACTAAATGGTATGTTTTTGAAGAATAAAACATTCCGTTGGGACATTTTGGCGGTACTAGGCGACGTGTTTTCACCTCTAATTTTCATTTACTTGCTTAACTCTATGTTTATACGACTACTATGAACTCCAATTTTATCCTGTCGATTATCGCACACATTTCTGGTCACAAATATTAATAAGAAATATGACAAAATTGCGATTTTTCACATTCACTCATGCTAAAGTAATATCAACCGTCCGCTTCGGTAGTATCAATATCCGGTTTTGTTCCCATACGGTGAACTCGCTTTTCTGAATTTCACAAGCTGGTACTGATCTTGTTCCCGAGTCAGCAGGGGTTTTCTCTATTAGAACACAGTTCCGGGGTACACTACTTCAGGATTTTCTCTACTCTATTGGCAACATAGATGTAGAATCTTCTCGTCTCATAAGTTGTACCCCAAGACCACTTTGCTATCCGTGTAATATTTTACAGTGTCTATCTTAATTGATTTCCGAGTGTTCAATAGCACAATGTGCGATCTGCACACCGAGGACAGCTGCACACAGTTCTTTACGTGGAATGGTGTGCCCGTTGTTAGGAGCGACCTTCGCTTTTCCCATTACGAAGCCCAGTTGTGAGTTATCATCTTTGTCTATCGTTCAAAGGTACAATATGGCTGCTACGGCCTTTTCGGAAGCATCCAAATATACATGTAACTCTCTGGTCACTGTTTTACTTAGGGTTTTCACATGTGCACGTGGTATCCGTAAATTCTAAATATCTTTCAGAGAATTTCTCCATGTTCCAATTCATGGGCTAAGTTCTCTAAAACAGGCTGTTCCCAATCAACATTCTCCGAAATTACGTCTCGAAGCAGAAGTTTCCAGCAAATTATAACGGGAGCAAGGAATCCAAGTGGATCGTAGATACTGTAACTGAAAATATCCCTCTGCGAGTTATTGGTTTGTCATCTAAAGACATCTGGGATAGGAATTGGTCAGCGTTCAAGTCCCAACACAGCCCTAAGCTCCGTTGTATTGATTTACCATCAACTTCCAAGTCTAAATCTTTAAGGTTTGAAGCGAGATCACTTGCAGGAAATGTGGCGATAACTTCGGGAGTTTTCGAGGCAAACATGTGTAGTCTAAGATTCCCGAACTCTTTCAGTGAATTCTGTGTATCCTGCAAAGTCCAAATATCCTGTTCTTCATTTGGGCAGGTTGTTTACCGGTCAACAACGTGGACGTCAAAGGTTACGAATTCGGTAACGTTCTTTCCATATTTTGGTTCCACAGCCTGTGCAGTTTTCCGTAGGTAACGGGCTATTAACAAAAACAAGACCTCTCATCCGATACTCGATAAGACCTTTGTCTAAGTCGTTGTCCTTGTACCAAAAGAACCGCAAATAGTTTTGGTGTTTTTAATCAACAATGAAACAATAGAACATGTGTTGCACATCCGCTGAAATGGCTCCCATCTCTCCTGAAGCGAATGAGTACGCCATTTGGCAATTTGACAAGTCAGGAAAAGACAAAAGGACACTGTTTAAAGATACTCCTTCATGTATGGCAGAAGAATAAAAAAACTCCACGGATCAGTTCTGGTTTCTTAGGGAGGTATACTCTAAATAGAAGGGAGGTACCAACATTCCTCACATACACGCAGGGATGGAGCTACTTCGGCATGATTGTTTTCTATAATCTTTTTCATGAACTCTAGGAGGTGTTTTCGTTTCACGGGATTCTTCTTCAGGCTTGCGTCTAATAATTCAGAACAACAAGCTTCTTGACATTAATTGTTTGGCAATGGTAATCTTGGGAGATTTGAAGGGTAATGAGGCTTCCAAGTTTCCAGTTGAACTAAGGACAGTCTCCTTATTCATTATTTCAAGGAAAATGTCGTAAGACATCAACTGCTTGTCACCATCTTTAGTCCTTTCGAATAGGTTTACTGATCCTTACGTTCATATTTTTAACGGGATCGAAATGACGTCCCGCACATAGAACTGGTTTGTGCAAGGTTTTAGTCTGGTATGTTCCCATCTGGGGTTACATGTGTCCCGTTAACATTCACATGCGCAGGAGTGTGCAGCTTGTCTAGACAGGTTTCTCCTATGACCACAGATCAGCCAGCCCAGATGCAGTTGTGCATAAGGGGCGCGGTCGTTGTTTTCATCTTTGCGTTGGTCGAGTATATTGTGTGTTCCGGTAAGGTCCCGTCTAATAAGTGACATTAGTTTACAATTGTCATCAACTGGCTGAATATGGCACGCTATGTAAATTAATTGTGAGTGTTATCGCATAACTTCTGGCGTCGGGATTTCATCCCGATTGTTGGGAATATTATCATATCCAAGGAGTGGCGGTAGATCGAAATGCGAATTACCATCCGATGATTCTTAGATGAAATTCCTTCCTTGCTGACCTGAGGTCAGAACTGTCCACGAACATGTTGACAAGCTGTAGTTTACCTCGAATGCTCTTGTACGTTGAACGAGATCAAGAACTCTTAATGAAGCGAAAGACCTATTGCTTTGTTCATCGATAATGGCGTGCAACTTGAAAACCTTGTCGGCCTCATCCCTGTGGTATACATTACTGGCAGTATCTTGGCACACGACTTGCCACTGTACAAAAACCCACATATCTCTGTACACTTATTGCTAACTATATCACAATCCGTTGACTTATCTTTAACTTGCGACTCCCGCCATGCTAATTGGTAGGTGAGCGGGGTAGTACAGTCGACTTCTTGCAATGCAGTAGGGTACGATTCGCTGCCGTAAACCAATTACAACTGATGTAAGCCATTGATTCGCAACACTTGTAGCATACATTATTCTCTTTAAACAATTTCTAACATTCCTCTAGGCTTTAAAACAATTATTTAATGGGTGTTTCACATTGTATAAAATACACATATTTAAAGTATCTTTACCGGATGTTCCATTCGCATTTCTGTCTATCTCAGTCTTGCGTGTAGTGATTTTATGTCTACTAATAGATTGCTGCTCAGTAGGCTGAATAGCTTACTTCCTCGTTGTCAACAGCTACAGAAGGGTCGTTCTTTAGTGTCCATTTTAGATATGAAATTGCAAAATTCCACGAATGATGCAAATGGTACGTTATGTTTGACTTTATAGCTAACTGCCCTCGCGCTCTATTTATCCTGGAGCTGATACCGTTTTCTAGTCAAAGCAGGCCAAGTGGTGACCAGATACAGGATGTGAAAAAGTTACCGCTACAGAGGGAGGCCCTATCTAGCGGGCTTACGAAGTCTAAAGACAACCCAGAGATTTATACTGACGAATAAAACATGACTTCCACAACATTCTCAAAGAGATCCAGTTTGTCAAGAGAAATCCAGCAGTCGCCAACTTGCTAGCACATTTCGACTTGTCGTCATGAGTGTATTGTGATTGTAATTGCTGCATGTTGAACTGCTGGTGTGAACTTGGAGTGCATTGGCATCTAAGGTTGATGTAACAGGTCGAATTCCGAGTGAACGGGAGTTGTTCTCGTTGGAGGGTCATAACTTGTTGATATGGGCTTCTTTGATTTAACCACTGGTTTATCGGGTTATCAAACCCTGACCATGCTGACGTCGCCCTGGACTGCGAAATAGTAAGGGGTTGCCATAGTTTACTCTGCTGAGTTGTTAATCATATATTTTCGGGGAACCTGCTAAGCATCGCTGAAGGTCTAGTTTCAGGAATTGTGCTGGTGAATGTCCCGGATTTTGTCACTTCAGGTTGGAGAGTAGTCGTTTGATCCTGTTTTGTTGCTTTGAGGAAACTTCTCTCAAGCATGTCAATATTCTAAGGCAAATCCGGTTTAACCACTATCTTGATCAGCAATAAATTGTTTCCCTCGCAGCCTGCGACCGTCCTCGTCTTCGAGCTCGAAAACTCGTGCTTCGGCCTAACAAGTCTAGTTCTACTTTGAACTCAGTTTGTTTACGTTCAGATTCGGCCTGTTGAAGTTTTGCTTGATTTAGTTTGGCCTGATTAATTTCGGTCTGCTCCTTAAACTCGGCCTTTTGTTTTAGAAGTTGTGCCTGTTTTTTTAGCAAAGAGCATTTTAGCTCTGGCCCCTTCTGCTTTTGCTCGTTTTTGCTTTGCCGAGCTTTCTGTGTTTGTGGAATGAGCGGGACTCATGTCCCGTGATCCTAGTGATTTCACTGATCTATGTTTTGAACGAACTGTCATCTTGGTTGTTGATAATGTCGTGGATAGTTCATCGCCGATGCTCTGTAACTGTTACCGGATATCGTCATATTCTCTTTGATTCAGGTCCAAGAGATCCTGGTGAGTTTCCCAGTCTTGCTTAGCCTCGGTCGAACACCGATTTTGAAGAAATTCGACATAAATGTCGGACTGTCGTTGATATTTTCCGTAGGCGGAAATCAGACGCCTTTCGAGTCTTTTCGGCGTTCTTATCTATCATCTCGATCAAAAACCCGACTATATCCTAAAGAGGCGTTATCTTTTCAATGTGTTTTTCTTGTTGTTTGATATAGAGTTCTCTACCCTTCTCGGTAAGACACCGTGTTCTAGGTTCGGAGTGAACTTCCATTAGCTCATGTTTCTGTATCGGGGAAATGTCCTGGGCCGTAGTATCAAGACTGGTGATCAATTGTCTTTTTCATGTATGGGGATGGCGTTCCCGGTTGTATCAGTGCAGTCTGAAATCTGGTGGTATTTAAACAATAGAATATGAACTCTCCTTTAGAAAAGATAAAAATGTCGATTTCAATGTATAACTCGTTGTTAAGACCTGATAAAAGTTACTTATAACAAGAAAATTTATACTCTGTTATGTTCATGTGATGTATNACAACGGAAATTTTTAGGAAAAATTATACTTTGCAATTAAATATTTATCGATTCATTTGCAAATTTTGGACTGGGTACATGCAGTGGTTCCGACGAAATAATGTATATGAAACGACCATTTCTACCTGGTAACCGTCTTATTTACATAAACAAAATCGATTTTTACTCACTAAGCACGTGGTGTCTTTCAATGGGCTTTAACTGAAGGCACGCCCTTTTCCTTGATTGAACCAATGAAATCTTGTTTTGATGATTACCCTTTGCGATCTTGCGTATAAAAGGAAAATGGCGTTGTTTCAAGACGATATAATTTTGCTTAGCTACATAGAATTCGTTTTGGATCTCCGTGTTTCTTATACAAAAATCGTCACTTAATTGACCTATAAGTAAAGTATGTTAGAAAATCTATCTGTATGTATAATTTTGTCTAGGTACATGCATTTTAACACTCTATAGCAATAGATTTTGACCAGTCTTTCCGTTGAATATTTTCATCATGACAGTAAATTATGCAAGAAATTCGCATATTACCTCTTCTTGAAGGCAAGTTTAATCTCTATTTGACTACAGAGTAAAGATCTGGGAATTGAATGACGTTTTCACTAAATATTGTATTTGTTTATTTCTTTTGGAATCTTGACATTTTGCCGATTGTTTATTTTCGTCGCCATGCTGGTTCTGAAAAAGTTTTGAACACAGAAGAGCTTTTCTAGAAGGGAGATAATTTTATACCACTAGATTTCCCGCTGAGTGGACATGACTAATGTGCGAAACAACTGGACAGATTTCGCGTCAATTTACTGTGCTGGACCGGATCCAGATAACTTAACCCTAGTATCGTATGTAGTATCAGGGACTGGTCAACACAAAAAACTAGGCAAGAGGGTGATTGCGACTTGCAATATTGTATTCGACCAATGTGTGACGATTCACAGAAAGATACCACAATAATAATAATTTTGGGTAAATTGACGGTAGTTATACCAGGTTGATATCTAACAACCCAATATCATTCAATAAAGAGCCGTATTTTACTTAAGGAAACAATGTATTCTCAATGTCTGCTATCTAACAGTTAGTGTTCTTTTCTATCCTTACAAATGTAAGAAAAAACTTTGTCGTTTTATGTGCGTCTGCTATCAATACAGGTAAAAAAAATTGAACGCTATATCTGCATATAATGATTAGAACATCTCAATTATTGATTGATTGATAAGTTAGAGTTAGATCAATTCAAAACATATATGCAAAAGAATAAAGAAATAAGGTGGAAAGGACAACCGGGGCAACGAGTTCCGATCGCCATAATAAAAGGGGAGAAATGGGTAGGGCAGGGAATTTAGCCCTCTACACGACAACCATTCACGCAATGTCTACACAGAAAATACAATAATTAAAAAGGACTGTTTCACTACACAAACGCTCTTTGAATTCGAATACAAAGGCCCAGGCCATGGATAAATGACAATAACCATACACACCGTATGGAAACAACACCGGATATTGGTACTAGGACTGGTACCGTCAATGGAGAAAAGTATTGGACTCTTACCGTACACTAAACCCAGTACTAGTACCAATATGAGGTGTGGTTCCCATACGGTGATATAACTGTCATTAATTATTTTATAAATAATTTTCTCTGATGATATGTGAAGTTTAAACTGGTTCTGACCCGTTAGATTAATTTTCATATTCAACGTATGTTGAATAAAGCCCCGCGCTTTTTCCCGCCAAATCTATTCGGAATACAAAATTCTCGGTGTTTATCGATTATCATAAGGGAAAAAGTTTACACCACTTTATCACGATTATTACCATATTTTATCCTTTTTAAAAGTTTTTAACGGCAAGACTCTCAATTGAAATTTAAAAATTACACTATATCTAGTAGATAAAATATGGTAATGAACGAGATTTTGTGGTGTAATCTATACTTAACGAACATAAAACAGCCGAACATTTAGTTTATTCATTTTATTTTTTTCCCAAACGATCTTCAGGAATATAGCCACTGTGCATATTTAAAAACACTATCAACATCTAAGTCTTAGCACCAGTATTTGAGTGAGAGCTAGAAGACTGGATTCCTGGTCCACTGAATGAAAAATGCCGACGTATTTTCTCCCACAAATTCTTATAGCAACATACTATCAATGGATTTGAAGTATCTGTGAAAGCTGTTGACACAATTTACCTCGAGCTCTACAGAAATAAATTAAAACCCATTTAATTCCTTGTTCATTGATGAATGTGTAGCACAGTCGACTTTATCATGTTCTTGCTACTTTTTTTCTTAAATGATAATATTGTTTGTGTTTGGTTATTAAGTATCAGAATGTTTTACACATCTGAAACTTCATTTTCAGAATTTTTTTGTCTTATCTTAATGCATTTTCATAAGTTAATTGTTAAGCAAATATAATTTTTCAAAAGTGAATATCCTTTTGGCTATATTTGCATTAAAACTCCTCATAGTTTCTGTATAAATATAAGCGAATTGACTGAATGAGTAAATCAGAAAAAACTGGGTATATTTCTTATAACTACACTAGAAAATTAACAAGAAAAGAAAATTCATTCAGTCATGTGACACCAGGTTTTTGAATTTTACATGGAACTGTTCTAAAAAAGATTTGACTTGACATGGTGGTACACTGAAATCGCATTTTGACAAAAAAAGTGACATTACAAATAAACTAGAGGCTAAGAGACTGAGCCTGTATCGCTCACCTGATGAAATGCTTCTATGTCACGCATGACCAAAAATGAATTTTTTACCAATGGGGTCTAATGTGTAGCTATGTTTTCCATTAGCACCCATGTTTTTTGTCTGATCCTATTGAAATGAGTAATTTTTTAAGAGGACTTTCTATGCATTTAGTTAAATTTGCTCAAAAAGTTTCAGAGAAGATGATGAAAAGGATGGTTTTCTCATACCGGGCTCCAATGTTATACTATGTTCAGTACTGGAGGTCATGTTTTTTGTCGGACCTAAATGAAATGAGAAATTTTTGTAAAGTACCTTCCATACCTCATTCCTGTAAAGTTTGTTTGAATTTGCTTCAGTGGTTTCAGAGGAGAAGATGAAAATGTAATTTTCCCTATGGGTTCAATGTTAAACCTAAATTCTGCGCTCGCGGCCATGTTTTTTATTGGATCATAGCCAAATGAGCAATCTTTGTTAAGGACCTTCAGTACATCATTCCTGTAAAGTTTGGTTGAATTTGCTTCAGTGGTTTCAGCGGAGAAGATGCAAATGTGATTTTTCCCATAGGGTCCAATGTTAAACTATGTTCGGTGCTGGCGTCCATGTTTTTCATCGGATCGGAACGAAATGAGTAATCTTTGTTGAGGACCTTAAGTACATCAATCCTGTAAAGTTTGGTTGAATTTGCTTTAGTGGTATCAGAGGAGAAGATGAAAATGTGATTTTTCCCATAGGGTCAAATGCCAAACTATGTTCCGCACTGGTGGCTATGTTTTTTCTATTGGATCAGAGCCAAATGAGCAATCTTTGTTAAGGACCTTTAGTACATCATTCCTGTAAAGTTTGGTTGAATTTGCTTCAGTGGTTTCAGAGGAGAAGATGCAAATGTGATTTTTCCCATAGGGTCCAATGTTAAACCTCAGTTTGACGCTGGCGGCCATGTTTTTCATCGGATCGGAACGAAATCAGCAATCGTTGTTCAGGACCTTTAGTACATCAATCCTGGAAAGTTTGGTTGAATTTGCTTCAGCCGTTTCAGAGAAGATGAAAATGAGATTTTCCCATAGGGTCCAATGTTAAACCTAAGTTCCGCGCTGGCGGCCATGTTTTTAATCGGATCAGAACTTAATGAGCAATCTTTGTGAAGGACCTTCCATGCATCAATCCTGTAAGGTTTGGTTGAATTTGCCTCGGTGGTTCCAGAGGAGAAGATGTAATGTGATTTTTCCATAGGGTCAAATGTTAAACTAAGTTCCGTGCTGGCAGCCATGTTTTTCATCGGATCCAAACGAAATGAGCAATCTTTGTTAAGGACCTTTAGTACATCATTCCTGTGAAGTTTGGTTGAATTTGCTTCGGCTGTTTCAGAGAAAAAGATGAAAATGGGATTTTCCCATAGGGTCCAATGTTAAACTATGATCGGTGCTGGCGGCCATGTTTTTATCGGTTCGGAACGAAATGAGCAATCTCCATGAAGGACCTTTAGTACATCATTCCTGTAAAGTTTGGTTGAGTTTGCTTCAGCGCTTTCAGAGAAATAGATGAAAATGTGATTTTTCTCATAGGGTTCAATGTAAAACCTAAGTTCCGCGCTGGCGGCCATGTTTTTTATCGGATCGGAACAAAATGAGCAATCTTTGTAAAGGACCTTTAGTACATCATTCCTGTAAAGTTTGGTTGAATTTGCTTCAGTGGTTTCAGAGAAGAAGATGAAAATGTGAATAGTTAACGGACGGACGACGGACGCCAAATGATGGCAATAGCTCACACTGGCCCTTCGGGTCAGGTGAGCTAAAAAGTGAACGTCACAATCTTGGAATGTTTTAATATGACGAGAGTTGCAACTCTATTAATATATAACGTTTTATGTTTTTTTAGTCGTTTGCTGTCTGCTGATAGTTCTTGTATCTGAAGTCAGTACAGAAAACACCACTCAACAAGACAGCAATTCAACATATGATGAAGGATATACTCATTCCACAGACATGACGCATAGTGGGGAAATGAGTCATTCGCAAACACAGTCTACTCCAAGCTCAATAGCTCAGCCTGACGGAAAAGTCTCACATGATCCAGGACCACCACCTCCGAGACATGACTTTACCTGTCCAAGGGTTTGTCATAAGAGCTGTCACATATATAGCAGATGCTTCATCAAGGATCACAGTGGAAACTATTCCTATCAATTTTCAGGAAAACTGGAATCAACCGCAACATTAATCTTACAGAGCGGAGGTGAGTGTAATTGAGACACACCAGTCACTTACAAATTGTAGGTGAGTGTTATGTAGACACATCAGTCACTCACGCAAAGGAGGTTAGTGTTATGGGAACACATCAGTCATGGAATGAAAATGAGTATTATGGATACGTGTCAGTCACTTACAGAGTAGAGGTAAGTGTAATGTAGACACATTAGTCACTTACAGTGTTGAGGTTAGTGAAACATAGTCAAATGTATCATTAATCGAACAGAGCGGAGGTGAGTGTTATAGAGACAAATATGAATCAGAGAGAAGTGAATGTTATGGATACATACCTGCACTTACAGAGTAGAAGTGAGTTTTACGGGGACACTTCAGTCACTTACATATTCGATGTGTTACGGAGACACATCCGTCGCTAAAAGGGTAGATGTGAATGTTAAAGGGACAAATTAGTCACTTACAGAGTAGAAGTGAGTGTTATGAAGAAACATTAGTCACTTACAGAGTAGAGGTGAGTGCTTTGGACACATCAGTCTCTAACATAGTGATGTGAGTGCTATAGGGACGCATCAGTCACTTACAGAGTAGAAGTGAGTGTTGTGAAGAAACATAAGCCACTTACAGAGTAGAAGTGAGTGTTACGGGGACACTTCAGTCACTTACATATTCGATGTGAGTGTTACGGAGACACATCCGTCGCTAAAAGGGTAGATGTGAATGTTAAAGGGACAAATTAGTCACTTACAGAGTAGAGGTGAGTGCTATGGACACATCAGTCTCTAACACAGTGATGCTAGTGCTATGGGGACGCATCAGTCACTTACAGAGTAGAAGTGAGTGTTATGAAGAAACATCAGTCACTAACAGACTAGAGGTAAGTGTTATGGAAACGCTTCAATTACTCACAGAGTAGAGGTGAGTGTTATGGAGAAACATCAGTCTCTTACAGAGAAGAGGTGAGTGTTAAAGGGACACATGAGTGACTTATAGAGAAGAAGTTAGTGTTATATGGACACATCAGTCTCTTACGGAGTAGATGTGAGTGCTATGGACACATCGGAGGCTTACAGAGTACAAATGAGTAATTATGGACACATCGGTCTCTTACAGATTGGGAATGAGTGTTATGGAGACATATCAGTCACTTACAGAGAAGGGGAAGTGATGAGGTGAGTAGAGGTGAGTGTTATGGATACAAATCAGCCATTTAAAGGGTAGAGATAAAAGTAATGGACACATCAGTCACTTACATAGTAGAGATGAGTGTTGTAGGGACACATCAGTCACATACAGAGTAGAGGTGAGTGATATGGACACATCAGTCGGTTACAGAGTAGAGGTGAGTGCTGTGGACTTATCATTCGCTTGCAGAGTAGAGATACGTATTATGGATACATATCAGTCTCTTACAAATTGGAGGTGAGTGTTGAGGGGACACTTTAGTCACTTTACAGAGTAGAGGTAAGTGCTACGGACACATCACTGTGACATCAGTCGGTTACAGAGTAGAGGTTTATGTTATGGAGACACATTGGTAATTTACAGAGTAGAGGTGAGTGTTATGAAGACACACCTGTCCCTAAAAAGTAGAGGTGAGAGTTAAGAGACGCATCAGTCACTTACATAATAGAGGTGAGTGTCACAGAGACAACTTTGTCGCTTACAGAGTAGAGGTGGGTGTAAATATTAACATAATAGAGGTGAGTGTTATGGACACATCTGATTCACTCTATAGGGAGGTCAGACGCTACCATAATTTTACTGATAAACGTGTAATTATGGAGGTCTGTCTAATTTAAACCACTCATTTTACAGGTTTCTATTGTTCAAATAAATATAACTCGAACTCTTTTATGTGAAGTGTTGATAATCATCAAATTAGGATGAACTGACTACTTATGTATCAGCTGAGAGTAATAATAAATAATATGACAAAAATCCACACAGAGGAGTCAAAATGGCACCAAATTTTTACCATACAAATGCAAAAGGACAAATGTTGCTGATGACAAACAACAACCAAACCTAAGTTTACAAATGTGATTGGAAGTTTATTGTAAAAAATAAGTCCTGATAAAATATTTGATAGTTTTGGCAAAATTCCAAAAAAAGTTGGCAAAATTTAGGCAAAATTGGTGCCACGTTAAATTTCCCATTGAAATACATCTAGGAATTTTCAAGTTCAAATTATGCTGAAAGTACAAATGCTGCTTAATTGTAAAGGACTTGTTACTAGTGTCTTCCTATTGGGGAAAGGTCGAAGAAAAATCAAAAGCCTTTATTTACAATAACCAAAAATAAACATCATTTTGGTGGCCATTTTGTATAAATTTTCGGAGCCCATTTTTAAGATTTAAATCTGCTGAAACTTTTGAACACATGATCCCATTTTCAAAATTTATGCACAAATTTGTTTGTATTTAATCAGGCTATCTTTTTGGTGGCTTTTATTTAAAACAAAAAAGTCTGAACTCCCTACAGTCTGTTACAGAGCAGAAGTGAGTCCTATGGAGACGTATCAGTCAGTTACATAGTAGAGGTGAATGTTATGAGTAGAGGTGAGTGTAAATGGGGCACATCAATCTTTAACAGAGTAGAAGTGGGTGTTATGGAGACGTATCAGTCACAAAGTAGAAGTGAGTGTTTTGAAGAAACGTCAGTCAATTAATTCGCAGTAACTTCGTGCGTTCGTGCGTCCCTTTTTTGTAAGCACTCTCATGCCTACAAATTTTGACGGATTTTCATGAAATTTATACCAAATGTTTATATTACTAATGCCTTGGTCAATTTCGAAAATCAGCCTCGGTCAATACTTTTTGACGGAGTAATGGGACATTGACCAAAATAACGACTCCGTTTCATCTAAAAATTTACCTTGTAAGCCCTCTCATGCCCACAAATTCTTGACGGATTTTCATGAAATTTATACCAAATGTTTATACCACTAACACAATGTACCTTGGTCAAGTTCGAAAATCTGTCTTGGTCGATACTTTTTGACGAAGTTATGAGACTTTGACCAAAATAATGACTCCGTTTTATTCAAAAACTGACCTCGTAAGCGTCTCCATGCCTACAAATTTTGACGGACTTTCATGAAATATATACCAAATGTTTATACCACTAATACCTTAAACAAGTTGATGGAATAATATAACGTTAACACATGTCAACGGTTAAACATCCTGACAATAGTGCATGCTCTTTTCAATATAATATGTCTCTCTTTCACCAAAGAGAGGATATTGTATTACTCCCTATGCTACAGAGGGTAGCTGAAAGAATTTCGTCAGTTGTATTTTTCTCTATACACACAAGGTGAACCTGTACACCGTGCAATCAGGGTAGCGACTAACTGTACGCAGGTTAGTGCAAAACAAACCAAAAAGAGGCGTGCAGACGAAAAGTAAGTTGATCAATTATTCTTTTTATAAGGACATTCGTTTAACTTTGATTATTGATATATGATTCGAAAGTGTCGATCCACATAATTTGTCAAAATCAGGCTGTCTTAATTGGTTAGGACTGTATAATAGGCAAAAGTTTTACTCTGCACAATTTCAGCAGGGCATATAGGTCGAACGTATGATTTCTGTCAATCTGCGTCCTCCGCAGACAGTGAAGAGTAGTATATATGTACCGTTCAGTTCGTATTTGACGAGGTGCCCGACGACGTGCAACGAGGTGCTACCGTACTAACACTATATATTATGGCTTCGTCTTTGACGAGGTGCTATTGTTCTAATAGTATATTCTATGGCTTGGTATTGGACGAGGTGCTTTTGTTCTATGGCTTCGTATTGGACGAGGTGCTATTGTTCTAATAGTATATTCTATAGCTTCGTATTGGCCGAGGTGCTATTGTTCTAATAGTATATTCTATGGCTTCGTATTGGACGAGGTGCTATTGTTCAAATAGTATATTCTATGGCTTCGTATTGGACGAGGTGCTATAGTTCTAGTAGTATATACTATGGCTTCGTATTGGACGAGGTGCTATTGTTCTAATAGTATGTTCTATGGCTTCGTATTAGACGAGGTGCTATTTTTCTAATAGTATGTTCTATGGCTTCGTATTTGACGAAGTGCTATTGTTCTAATAGTATATTTTATGGCTTCGTATTTGACGAGGTGCTATTATACTAACACTTCACTTGGTTTACATGGTAACTGTTTGCTTTATTGTAGTCTCGCCCTCTAAGATGCTTTCATTTTTGAAGCTTGGGTCTCGCCCTAACTTAAGTATGCAAATGAGGTACTATTAGTTATGCTTAGCAGTTCATTCTGGTATTGCCCTTAGCCCTAATTTTTACCCTATACCTTAAACCGTAAACCTAAGCCTATCCATAATTTATTGACCCTAACTAACAGTAACCTTAATGTATATAACAGTAACCCTAACCCTTATGCATATAACAGTACTAACTCTAATGTACATAACAATAACGATAATGTATATATCAGTAACCTTATGTATATAACCATAACCCTTACCATTATCTGACTTTTACCATGATATAACCCTCATCCTATCTATGATATAACTCTAACCCTAACCTTTTACCTTAACTTTTTGTTGAAGTGTTGCAAGATAACCAGTAATGACTTTGTTTTGATGTGTTATAACTAACTCCATCTAACTCATACTTACACTAATCCTAATCTTAACCCTAAACCCTAATCGTCTAACTTTTTGTATGCATTATTTCGTGTTCTCGCAATTCTTATTCACTCGTTTTCTGATTTTGGTGTCTTTGTTCACGACTAACCCTAACCATTTTTTTTTTGCAATTTTCCTATACCACCATAGTTACTTTTTTATTGTTATTCTTATATTCTCAAACTATTTGAGTTATCCCCTTTTATCCAACCTCTAACTCTAACCTAAGCTTTTATGACAACTCTATATTCATTTTTTTTTTCGAATGTTATTCTAATATTCTCAAACCATTGTAGATATCCTTTTTATCTCTATTTTTAGTTGCTATGACAATTCTACATTCATTTATTTTTTCGAAAGTTATTCAAATATTCTGTATTGAAGTTATCTCCCTAAACCAAACCTTAACACTAACCCAAGTTCCTATGACAACTCTTTATTCATTTATTTTTTTCCAATATTATTTTAATATTCTCATGTTATCCCCCTTTTATCCAACTTCTAACTCTAACCCTAAGTTGCTATGACAACTCTATTTTCATTTTTTCGAATGTTATTCTAATATTCTCTAATTATTAGAGTTATCTCCCCTTTATCTCTAACCTAGCCAATGACTACTATTTTCATTTATTTTATTATTTAAATGTTATTCTGTTATTTTTTCTAACTCTAAGAGTTATTTTCATTTCGTTTGAAATACATTTTTGAATATTATTATATTTTTTTTCTAATTATGAAAACTCCAAACACATACATTTTCCCTGAACTACATTACTTTCTATTTTCTTCGAGGTCACTCTGCGTTTATCCAGGTTTGTGACTGGCTATCCAATAGGATCGGCCGCATTACCCTCCCTCCGTTCCATTTGTATTTAAGGTAGATGGGTACTCCAAATTTTTTTCCATAGATTTTTTTTATTTTTACAGGAAAGTTTCCTTATTATATAAGCATTAAAATAAAAAAATAAAAAAGGGGGTCACCATGCTTGTTTTTAAAATAACTGATATCAAAATAATCAAATATTTCTAATGAATATATAGGGAAAAGCAGGTATATTGTTGATTTCTTAAAAACTATTCCATAGATTTCTTTTTACTTTACTAATGTGTTAGCCCTTTTAACATTCTTTCAAAAAATATAAAGAAAAATGGGGGTCACCGACTTTGTTTTCCATATAATTTGTAAAATGTGAATTTTAATAGTGATATCTATGTAAAATATTTTTTATCAAATTATCTCCCTTTTTCAAAAATCCTCTTCCAATTTATTTAATTATCAAGTTACTATAACTCTTCTAATTAGATAAAGACATGTGAAATCAAGTCCATGTAGGTCCTTTGCATTTCGTATTATGGATATAATATTAATTAATTCATTACACATAAAAATATTTGCATATTTAAAAAGCAGATAATACCATAACAACATAAATAACAAATTCAAAATGGCGGAAGACTACCGATCCATCTTAAGCTATTGGGTGTGTTTTGATTTTGTTGATGTAGAATGTCATATTCGTAAGAAGATGTATTGTCCATTTGGTGTGAGGTCTCTGTTGTCTTATGTATTCCAGGAGATCTTGTCGGTCTACTTCGAAGCTGGTGAAGATCTTCTTTATTTTTTATCAGCATTGGCACTTCCAAAAATCTGGTGTTATTCTGGCTGGTATGATAGTATCTCAATTCATCCGTTTCTAAATTCCGCAAAATAAAGCCAAAAGAAAAATTAATTTTAAAGGCTGACGTCTGTTGATAAAAAAATGTCCCATAATTTCTCTGGGATATTTGGTAGAGAGCTGTTGTCCAAAACGAAGTTGTACCCTCCTGTACAAGGTTTCCTGAATGTTGTGCGGTGCGAATGCTTGGCCAGCTTTCTAGGTACAACTGTCGAGTGTCACGATCTTCGGGCAAGACGTCTGGTTTGGTAGGATTCTCATCGGTTGCTGATGTGGAAATAGTCTTGACTGATGGGTCGGTTGGTATTTTCTTGCTGTTTTCAGGTTGCTTTGTAGGTGATTTGACTCTAACAAGTGTTCTGGAACCATCATTTCTTGTGGGTCTGTTCATTATCATCACTAGCTTCGTAGGTTTGGCACATAGTCTTTCGTGTATAGCACGGTGACGTTTGAGGCTAGATTGGTCGTTAAAGAACTGACCACAGACATACTTAAATATCTACCAAGATCACGCTAGTGTCATATCAACAGGACAGGAACTGTATCCGAACACCTACCGAGAATACCCTCGAAAGCTTCAGACCTACCCTGATACCTAGCGACAGCACATTCGAAAGCTTCAAACCTTCTTTTGTTGTTATCTTCGTTCGATGGTGGGTCACAATCCAATACTGTAGCACACTGATTTTTATCCACAGCATACTTCCGAACTTAGTATCATAGTCTTCTTCTACTTTGAAACTCTTAACTATTTTTTCCGATCGTCAATAAAGGACGGAAAATGATTCCACGATTCCAAACGAAATCTACACAGTATCAAGTCCGGTTCAAAGACATCGACGCCAGTAGTATAGAAGAAGTTTTAAGGATACATCAACCATTTGAAGCTATTCTTGAAGAAGTTACCATGTTAACCAAACCAGAAGATCTGATCCAGATTATTCTACAGTCACCAGATTTGGACTTTCCTATAAAACTACTTTTTATGAAAGTTGGACAAATTTCAGGAGAGCACATGCTTTTGGAAATGGATAAGGTACTTCAATCCAACGAACAATTTACCTTGGACCAGGGTGTTAAACTGAATGTGACCCATGTCAATCTTCCAAATGGTGGAATCCGCAACGAAGGATAGAAGTCAGCACAGACCTACAGCTGCAGCATATGTGAACAGGTGTTTACCAGAGCAGATTCCAGGAAGAGGAACGAAGCTGCCCACAGCTACGACATGACCTGTGAAGTATCTGGCCAATACTTTAATGATGAACTTCGTTGTGCTAGAACCATCGTCACCGCCAACATCGGGGGACATCACCACTAGAATTCTATTAGACAAGGACGGCGTATCCAAGAACAGCTGGTTGTTGAGTTACATGCCCAGGCCGGAGTTCCTTTGACAAAATGCGGTATAGAAGTGATCAATTGATTCCAAGAGTTTCTAACTGACTACCAAGTTCATGTTGTATCAAAAGATCAAGACTGGAACCATCGAAAGTTGGGAGAACATTCACTGCAATACATCTGTAAGGACAAAAGGATATGATTTAGGTAATATTTAGTTAGGAATATCATAATTAGTTATCAATAAAATGATTAGTTATGAATATTATGATTAGTATATGAATTAGTGAGTGGAAATTACTTACCATTTACTTAAGAAAGCTTCGCTTAGGATCACACTTTAGGACTGGTCAGCAGGACTGAGGAAGCCGGTTGATCGCGCCTTTATATAGTTTAAGTCATTTGTATGGATGGCTGTGATTGGTCGGTTAATTTAGTTAGACGGTTTCTGATTGGTTGATTTTTCTGCATTCTGATTGGTCAATCCATGGTAAGTGGAGGATTCTGATTGGTTGAATTTCCTGCAATTTGATTGGTCAACATTATGTACAGCTTCAATCCACTTTTTGTTTCAAGATTGTTACAAAAATACCAAAGGTAGTTAGTAGTGAAACATTAGTTTAAAGTTTTTACTTAGTAACCATGGTGATGTCATGGTATTGTGTTAGTAAAAAGAAGGAAAATATAGTATTGTAATGATAAAAATGGCGATTTTGATGTATCCGGGTGGTGGTGGTGGTGATTTTCAGGTAATTGGGTGGTGGTGATTTTCAGGTAATTGGGTGGTGGTGGTGATTTTAAGGTTTCTGAGTGGTGGTGGTGGTGAATTTAAGGTATCTGGGTGGTGGTGATGGTGAATTTAAGGTATCTGGGTGGTGGTGGGATAATAGGATATGGTGGTGGTGGTGATGGTGGAGGGATTATAGTCTATGGCGGCGGCGGTGGTGGCAGCAGCAGCAGCAGCAGCAGACCCCAGTATGGACGAGAAGCAGCAGCAGCAGCAGCAATTCTACCTGGTATATGACACAGCAGCAGCAGCAGCAAAAAGCCGTAAAAAGGAGCTGGATTACCTCGTCAACCTATTGATCTAAGTCGACCCAATCAATATTACATCATTGAAAAAGGTAAAGGTACCAGAATGCCTCGTTTTAATACAGAATCCAATGAATACCATGTCACGTTTAAAGATTTACATGTCAACAGTATTCCAGAAATTTAAAAAAAACTACAGATATTGTTCGCCTCCATTGTATCAGAATTAACTAGTGAGATGAAGGACGAAGATTTAGTTCAAGTGACACTCGAATGTCCAGATTTGGATTTCCCTATACGATTACCCTTCATGAAAGTTGGACAAATTTCAGGAGAGCCCTTGCTTTTAGAAATGGAGAAGGTATTACAGTCAAATGAACAATTTACTTTTGACCAAGGCGTTAATCTTAATGTAACCCACGTGGAATTACCGAATGGTGGAGTCGGAAAACAGTGTGATTACGTGGACACCAAACGGTTTTTGAAAGAAAAACAATGTTTCATCCGAATTCTGAACGATGATGATTTATGCTGTGCCAGGGCCATCGTCACCACCATAGCCAACATTGATGGACACGAAAAATGGGACACGATTCGTCAGGGACGAAATATTCAAAAGGAATTAGCGGTTGAACTACATGAATCAGCTGGAGTACCGTTAACTAAATGCGGAATCGACCAAGTCAAACAGTTCCAAGAGTTTCTAAGTCATTACCAAATACATGTGGTTGCCAAGGAACATTTTAATGGTATTATTTACCATGGACCCTCAGCTGAGAAGAAAATATTTTTGTATTATCATGATAGCCATTATGACGTTATTACCAGCATGGCTGCTTTTTTGAGTCGCAGTTACTATTGTACTGATTGTCACAAAGGATATAACACCAAAGAGAAACATATGTGCAACAACGTATGTAATTGCTGTCATAAAATTCATGACCAAACCGAAGATGTCGAGTGGATACTTTGTACCGATTGTGGACGGTATTTTAAAGGATCAACATGTTTTGATCTTCACCAACAGATGACGTCAGCGGGAAACTCGACGTGTAC
>MJUU01066671.1:0-52505 GCA_002080025.1 Modiolus philippinarum
GTCAGTGTCTCCCACTAGCATATGCCAAGATAATTTAACACTGGTTTGGAGTTTGCGTTCTCCCCGTTTGATTATTTTACGCTTCAAAGATATGCGCGGGAAAATATTACAAATAAGCTTTACCGTAGATAGGTCTCATTCTGTATGCTGCTGTCGAATAGATAACTGGTTTCATTTTTGTTGTAGTTACTGCTGTTTATTAGCTCAACCTGAACTGGTATATAAAACAATAAAAGAAATTGTTCGGAAAGCCTACATATTTTCTCCGGAATCATAACAAAATGTCCAATTACATACGGATATTAGTCCGCACATAGAAATGGTTCGTAAAATATGACATTCAAATTTATATAGAAATGTGAACTACAGATGAGCACTCACCAAAAGATTGAACTCCAAGCATGTATTTAGCGAATTGCAAAGTTTGAAAATCAAATATTTAGCACGAACGAATTTAGCATCGTAATAGATACACTCAAGCGCCCCTTGCGCTTGAGTAAAAAACGGCAAGGCATGAATCATGGTACGACCGGATGTACCAGTTGCAAAGGGATTCATAACCGGTAAATGAGTTATGAGACGTTATGAGATCCCTACGCCTTCAATGCATACGACGTTACGATTGAAGTGGGAGATGACGCTAGAATTTTACAAATTAATATTTCAACCCAGCCTGAAAAATACGTCTTATTAAACTCACTTCTTCTTTTCAATCGAGTACTGAGATAGATTAGTAGCTTATGCTTGGAGCATTTCCACTTAAGGTAGATAGACACTAATTTTCTTATCCATGAGATTTTGTTGTAAGTCTGCACAATTGACGATCCTATCCTACTTACTCGAAATCTGTAATTAAAAAGTATTGGTCACCATTCTTGCTATTTCTAGAATTGAGATCAAAGTTTTTACTTAATTTACATGGAATGCACGGGGAAAATATGGAAATGCAAATTTTAGCATAATAGAAAGGAACCTTTTATCCATGAGACTTTGATATATTTTTGTGAACAAAAAGTTTATGATGTAATTTATTGGTTACAATTAAAACATGTATATGTCACCATGTTCTTAACGGAGTTATATTACTAAGTTTCCGGATTAAAATTATTTTACGGGAAAAAGGAGTTAATTCGCGGCACAGTAAACGAAATATGACGTTTCACAACTGGCATTCAATTATGACGTCACAAAGTAAAAGTTGTCAGATTACTGTTCCGGCCCGAAAATCAAGCCTATCTCCTATCCGACTCTCTATTTTTCTAATGCTCGAGTGAATTGCGCAGCGCAACAGGGTCTATCTACCTTAACTAAGTTGTGCATTGTTAACTGTGCGTTGTACAACTGGTAAAACGTTTTCCTTATATTCCGTAAATCAGCCAGTTACGGGAGAAAACGAAAAGCAAAACTACTGACTTTACTACTGTATATTTCTGAACCAAATTTTGCATACATGTGTAAAAATATCGTACACTTCTAAAACCTTTCGATTTTCATTGGACACCTGTACATTTTGCATGGAAAAACCGCTTTGTGAAAATGCCTATTGTGTTTAAACGGATGATTTTTTCAGCGGGCGATTGTCACAAAGAATGAACCATTCTGATATATTAGGTAACACCAGGTTTACCTGTCGTCATTTTAGAATTAACAACAAGCCTCAGTTTGATTTTGAGTAAACATTGGCCATGTGTTTTAAAGTGAACTACAAGACCCCCCACACACATACAAATAAAAAATGGAACTATATAACAAAATATAGAAGAACGATTATAAGGTGTACTCGATATGCTGCAATCCTCAATGCGTGTTGTTAAATGGAAAAGGGAATTTAGGCTTTTCATGTTTTTCTTCATGTTATCTCATTTGTTTTCTTTTAGTTTTTGTTTCTGATTTTTGTTATTCTGGGGGGGGGGGGGGGGGTTGTAGTTCAAATGAGTAGTCGGTTATGATACAAATAAGTATACATTTTTGTGTTATTTTACATTTTTTCTTTTTTTTTCTTTTTGTTGTTGTTGAAATTTGGATTGTAAATTTATATGTGTCTCAGTTTGTTAAGGTCACTCTCGTGAACTTATCCGTGGGCTTGAAATGAAACCCTCGAATTCATTGATACACACGAATGTGCCTCGCCATTTATGGAAAGTCCTTTTAATTCTCTTGCCTGTTCGCCCTCAAAATGAATTGATCCATCACTTAGATTTTTTACCTGCATGGCAAAACCTTTGAAATTGTACATGTATACAGAGGTTTGTGTGCACCCTAGAAATCGTTTAGATCGTATTCCAGTTATGTATAGTCATTCTTGATTTCCATATAAAATATCAGTGAAATTCATTCACAAATAAAGCAGATATTGTTAAATTTCCATTCTCTAAAGGAAATGAAACAGAGTTTAGTGTATAAAAAAAAATACATATTCCGAGGGTAAGAACCTGAAATAACCTAAAGAGTGTACCCAGTTCCTATCGTTGTTTACGTTTGTTTTTTGTTTTATTTGTTGTTTTTTTTTCTTGTGCAGTTCCTTGGTACATTATTGTATGTGACTGTTTTTCGGCCATTGTAGGTGTTTCCTGTTATCTTTTTTATTCTATGATCATTTCTGTCTCAACAAAATGATCGAACCATACAACTATTATAAAGGGTATTAGAAAATAAGACCAAATATTTTAAAAAGATATACCAAATTAAAGAATGGCTTGCTGAATTATATAGATATGTACATACTTGATCTAAGATCGAACAAAAATTTGTTAAAATGTACTGATTCATATTGAGAAATAAAATTAAAATAAAGATCAAATTTGTCAATTCGCCATTGAAAGATTTTCTAATTACATGTTGATAAGCGTTGTGTATAGATTAAAATATATTTGTTTCTGTATATTTAGTTAGTAACTAGCTTTATCTTTTCCAATATAATAAACAATAAGCTATTGAAGCACTGTGCTGATTACTAAATTATTCCACAAACACAAAGAATGTTTGTTCATTCAGTTAACACTACGAACTAAATTTAAACAGTAGATTTGTCTAAAATAGTCATAGCTGTGTAAATATATTACGACCATAAAAAACCAGATTTTTTGTAATAACTAAATCTAAAAATTATAAGAAGCGTGTTGAATTTTACTTTCCGATTGTGTTTTCCTCGTGTCTCAGTAGTCAGTACTATGCAGCTAATTCGCTACTGTCGTGTATCTCATATTTAATATATACATTTCAACACGTCTATAAGCCAAGTGCAAATCGAGTAAAACACCATCACTAGTAATGAAATTAATTATTCATGTTAATTCGTCAACTTACAGACGAAAATTGTTATTATTTCATATTTTCCCTATTTTGCGTATTATAATTGTATAAACGACACCGATTATCATTCATAATAAATTAAGTACTTATGTACACATCATCCCAAATCGAATCCACCTAGCTTTCGTTTTTCAACTGGTTATAACAACAACGGAAAATCGTGCAGAACTATTTGAAGTAACACACAAGGTAAGACTGGCCTAGTTTTTGATGTAAATATTCAAATAAAGCTAACATTCAGCCATTACAGTGTTACATCTCCACACAATTAATCTTTTCGCACAGCGTATCCAATATATATCTAAGAATTATTCATGTCAACAAATTGGATAATTTACCTGTTGGTATCCATTATGGAAGCTAACGACACAATTATTAATGCCAAGCAGAGACATATAATCAAAGAGATTGGCAACTCTACTATCACTCCATATAAATCACAATAAACATGATACAGGCACACCAGAACTTCTTAAACTACTTCTAATTTAGCCGACATATTTCTAAACCGAAAAGTGAACTGTTCTTCTGAATAATTCTATAGTACAGTTTAGAAAATTTGAATGAAAAATATTGATAAACAAAAAAGATATTGGCAAAGAAAGCGGAGACTTCGTATGGAAATCTAACGACGATGATCGTTGTGTCCCATGTTCACTTTTGAAACTCCTCTTTTATTTCCGTGATTAGAACTTCAAAGTTAAGAAAACTGGAAAATATTTTACCTTGTTGGTAGAGTTTAGAAACTTTTATTATGATATTTCGATGTTTTATCGAGATATTACTGATTTATTGTTGTGAAGTAGACGTTTTATCGAAGTCTCGATGCCGGCGCGATTTCCCGAGAATTCGTAGTGTTGCCAGTCTCTTTAATTATATGTCTCTGTGCCAAGTAAATATCTGAATATCTTTACAGAACAGACTTACACCAATATTGAATTTATTGAAATACACATTTTTCCCTTTTCAAGTATTTGTGTCATAATATCTTAACAATTTTGTAGATATTTTCCACAGTATAAGTTTGGGAACATATGATAGAAATAAGAAGGGAAACGGGGAATAACGACCCAAAGGGGAGTAATAACAACTCAAAGCCACCATAAGATCTTCAATGAACGGTTAGAAAACCCCACACCCAACGGCAGGTCGAGGTCGTCCCCTGAATAAAGAGTAATCAAGTTCAGCGAAATAAACATCATCCTAGACTCCTATAGTCATAAAGTAAACTAACTAGAAAAAAGACAAGACACACAAAGGCTTAATAAATTTCCTGACTTAGGACAGGCGCAAATAGATTTGGTATAACAACATCATCAATTATGAAAGAAGAACATGATATTGTGCAATGCCAAATACTGCCAATATGAAAAACTAGAAAACATGAGGGGACTTTATAAACATAAGTGGAGGATATAAATCGGATAATGGTTTTTATGAAATAAAAACGATACGCTAGGCTATGGAATAGCCTTGGATAGAAAATTGCGTGTTTGATTGACAAGGGTGTGGTGGCTCATGATGTATTTGTTTACTCAAATCAATAATTTTCGTTATTTTTGTCATGTCGGATTCTACATACACAACTGGACCATGTATAGCTCGCTGATCACTCTTGGGTAAAATCACAATTTTGTAAAATGGTAAAACTGGAGAAATTAAATGTTGTTCTTTCTTTCTTCCTTCTTTCTTTATCTTTATTCTCCAAAACCAAAATACAATGGTACAGAGAGCATACAATAGCGTATTCAATTCTTCAAAAGGAGCTTTATCCATTTCTAAAATATTTATCATTGCTTACACACATAAGAGTTACACGTTTTACACACAATATGCTTCTCTCCCTTTAACATCTCCTTCAACCTCTCATCTTTTGCATTAAATTCTTTCTCGTGTACTTAGCTTCGAAACATAAACCTTTTACAGCACACACAAATAAACACCGGTAGCTCTTTATTCTTCCGCAAAAACACAATTCTATCTCTTTCCACCTTTCGTTCTCCACTGCCTAAGTTATTCCACAAACTACAATCACGATTGAAAAGTCTTTTATAGTATTTGTATATTATTGATTATTGCACAATACCTCATCTTTATTTATTAACTTCTTGTTTTAAATTTATACATTACTGTTCTTATTCTTTTTATCATATCTATATTTATAAATCTGGCTAAGCGATATTGCAATACCAATCCAATCATCCTCTACAAACCTGTTCCCAGTACCACCTATAGTAAATGTTTATAATACTTTTCAACTTCCACAAGGAAACAGAAAAATTAAACCCCGCCCCGTTTTATCAGGACGAAACTGGACGCCATTTTGATTTCGAGAATCTGAAATTCCTATTGGTCAATAGTCTTCTGCGCAAGCGTACTCCTCACCTCCCCCAAGAACTATCTATATAGCTAGGCTATTCCATAGCCTAGCTAATTGTTTAAATTTAGTTATGGTGTAAGTTATGTACCCTCAATATACAGCTTCCACCAAGATCCCTTAGCATAATGATTTCATGCATATACCGGAATACATAACCCGTGTCCATGCTATACAGATTTTAGAAATTTAGAATGTGTTTAGTTAAAATGCAGAGACCATATCAAAAAATCAATGTTAATACCAAAGAAGGCCATACGTAATGACTTGACGCAATATCGTAATTATAACCCTTATGAATTAGACGATTTAAAGGTTTTATAAGTTTGTTAGGCGAGTTTAAGTATTTTTTACTCTTATGTAAAACATTACCGTAAAATAAGGAATGTGAAATACCAGCCTTGATTAGATGTTTACAGGTTGCATTGTGTTTATGAACTAAGTCTTTATATCGATGATAAAATTTAGTGAAGGTTTTAACTAGTTTATGATAACGAAAAACCTGATGGAATAGTTTTTATACCCCACCACACGTAGTGGCGTGGTATTATGTGATACCCTCAGTCGTGTGTCCGTCCGTCCGTCCGTCTGTCCGTCCGTCCGTCCGTCCGTCTGTCTGTCCGTCCCCCGAAGGTTTCCGACTGATAACTTTTGAACGGATTAAGATACAGTCTTCAAACTTGGTATGTAGCTTGTTCACCACAAAACTCAGGTTGAGTTTGAATATGGGTTCAGAGGTCCAAGGGGTTCGGGAGTTATGCCCCTTGATACTTCGAAATTTTGTGAAACGTGGCGGTAATGAAAGAGATCGGTATTTACAATTCATATGACAACCCAACTTACACACTTTGAACTGTTCTAAGTCTGTCTTGTCTTCCTTTCGCATGATACACTCATACGAAAAGAAGACAAGACAGACTTAGAACAGTTCAAAGTTCAAAGTTCAAAGTGACAAAAACACTGTCAAAGTGACAAAAACAGTAACCCTCCTTCAATCTATTGGGAACCAAAACTCCACAAATATCCCTACAAGGAAAGGTATATTGTTTGGTCTTCCGAATGCACTACAAAGCCCCTTTCAAAAGCTCATAACTTCATTACTCACTGCAGTCTAAGACAGTCTAAAGATATACATTGGAAAACATACTCGACAAACAGTAGTAGTATAGGACGTTACCCTAGAACACTTTTGGCGAGGAGCCCCATAGTGCATTCTTTGTAAAATATTTTCATTTTCCCTCAATTTTTCTCAAAATATGCAAATTAGTTTGGGTATTTGACCTTTGACCCCTATAGAGGGCGCTGCAATCGTTATTGATGAGGTGCTAAGTGTGTCACTGTCCTTTGGCCTGGTCCGTAGGTCTCGTCTTTATCCCAGCTTTGACCTTGCTTTTACCCTAACCCTAATCTATTTTTTACTACACCTTAACCATGGTCTCTACAATCCAGTGACTGAACTCTTTTGTTATGGTGTTGTACTTCAGAGTGTCACTGACCTTTGGCCTCGTCTTGAGTGCCTCGCCTTTGGCTATGACTTCACTAGTCCACAGTGTTGTCATTGGTCTCGCCCTTCCTGTATCCAAGGTATTTTACGAGTCTCGCCTTCTACTGTGGTCTCGCCCTACAACTATCCAAGGTACTTTCCCAGGTCTCGCCTTCTAATTTACCTTCTACTTTGTTTTCGCCCTACTTCTGTCCATGTCCACTGGTTTCGTCTTATTCTAGTCCTAATCTTGCATTTATCCTTGTACTAACCCTAACTTTTCTGTTGTTAGATCAGTAATGTTGTGTTTGTTCATGACTAACCCTAACCATTTTGCAATATTTTCTTCTATGTCTCCATAATTACTTTCTATTTTTCTATTTGATTGGAGTTACCTCCCTTTTATCTTTAACTTAAGCTGATATGACAACTCTTTATTCATTTGCTATTCTAATATTCTGCAACTATTGAAGTTATCTCTCTAACCCAAACCCTAACGATAACTCAAGTTGCTATGACAACTCTATATTCATTATTTATTTTCGAATATTATTTAAATATTCTCTAATTATTAGAGTTATCTCCCTTCTAACCCTAACCTAAGTTGCTATGACAACTTTTATTTTTTCTATGTATGTTTATTATTATTTTTTCTTGATGATGTCTTTATGATTATCTCCCTTTTATGTTACTATTACCTAAGTTGCTATGGCAACCTTTATTTGTATTAATTATTATTATTTTTATTTTATTATTATCATTTTTTTCATTTTTAATATATTGGTTATTAATTATTATATTTTGTACCTTTTTAATTCTATTATTATTATTAATCTATTTATTTAATTAATTTATTATTATTATTATTTTATCATTATTTAGCATTTTATTTATTATATTATTATTCATTTATTTTATTTACTTTATTATTTTATATTTTTTATTTATTTATATTCATAATTAATCATTTATTATTAGTTTATTCAATTTATTGTTTTATCATTATCTTATTTAACTTTTTTCATGTTAGTTTTTCATTATTCATCATTTATTATTCTCTAATTATTTTTATTTGTTTTTTTAATTTTGTTTTTAATTTATTGTTTATTATTTATGTTTATTTTTTTTTACTATTATTATTATTATTATTATTACCCTCATTATCATTATTTTTATTATTATTACTTTTATTTTTGACAATATTATAATATTTATTTATTATTTTTCATTATTATATTTATTTATTTGATTTTTTATTCTTAATTTATTGGTTCTTTTATTTTTATTATCTTATTTTTATTTTCATTATCTGTTAGTTAATTTATTGATATTCTCAATTAATTAATATTTTATTTATTTTATTAATTATTTTGATCACTTTTATTATTAATTTATTTTTTATTTCATTTTTAATCTATTGTTTATGATTTTAATTTAGTTTTATTTATTAACTATTTTTATTATACTTATATTTATAATTATTTATTTTATCTATCTTTTTTTCTTCCTTATATTGATTTTTCGTGATTATTTTATTTATTTATTCATTTATTTATTTTAAAGTTATTTCTATTTTGGCTAGTTATTAGATATCCCAACGACTTTATGATTTATTTTTTCCAACTTGAACTACTTTACCCTAACTTTTATTAAATTTAACCCTAACCTGAACATCGGTGATTATAACTTATCCCTTATCATTAATAAATATGTAATCCTAGCCCAAAAGATTTAAAAAATGCCTATCTTAAACTTGAAAATCATTTATTATCATTATTATCATTTATTAATTAATTAATGATAACCTAACCTAAAGATTTCAAAGAAACAGTAACGTTAATAATGGTATCATCCCCTATTCTCTAATAATGTATAACATTACCCATACCCCTAATCTTGGGCTTTATTAACCAAAGCAAATTTAAGCCATCCCTATCCCTAATCCGTTTTCATAACTTAACCCTTACCCTTATCATATCTGTTACCCTAACCATACTGATATCATATTTCATTGAAAACACATAATGAAACTATGACTATGAACTGACACAAAACATCAATGACATTGATATAAACTTCAATGACAGAAACATAATGAATTGAAACAAGATATGGAAGCACTTTGGTATGAATGTTAAGAAGTGGAAGAAGAAAATAAACGTCAAGTGAAAACAAATTGATATTAAAGACAATATAAACTACAAATACAAACATAAAGAGTATCATGAAGTAATAGAAACTATGAAAACAAATCGATACTGTAGATAGTATGAACTAAATATGAAAGCATTAATGTTAAATCATGAACATTAACTGATACAGCATATGAAAACACGCTAATGTGAACATCAAATACAAGTGGAAATGTTCAAATATGAACATTAAACGACACGAGATGACATAAAAGGTGATACCTAATGACATTAATGTAAACTATAACACAGAAACATATTATAAAACGTAAAATGGCAGTATAAATTGACAGAAATACAACAAAATATAAAAAAAAATGTGAACCTTGACTTCAAAACACATCATGACACATAAAATATGAACACAAACACAACAAAGTATGAAACCAAAAGTCAACTATTGCATGAAAACATAAGATGATACGTTCAATAAGAACACAAACACAACAAAGTATGAAAACAAATGTGAACTTTGACATCAAAACATAACATGACACATAAAATATTAACACAAATACAACAAAACATATTTAATTTGATATGAACTGTTAAATGAAAACATAACAAGATACGTTAACTATGACTATGAATGAACAAAAATATGTTAACATATGAACTTTATCTGCAAGAATGATATGAAACACAAACTATGAAAACAAATAGATACTGACGACAAAATGAACAACAAATACATGCATAGATGTAAAAAGATCAACATAAAGTAATATAACTATTAAAACCTGTGAATGTGAACACCAAATACAAGCAAAATGGTTAAAGATCAACATTAAATAGTACAACATATGAATGTAAACACCAAATACGAACAGAAAAACTGAAACATCAACATAAACTGACGCAAGATATGTAAATATATGAACATTGATACGAATATTAACACCAAATCATACACCTAACATTAAGTATGACTATAAAGTGATATAAAACATGTAAACATATGAACATTAATACTGATATGAACAAAAATATAATAAGAAACATTGAAATGGTGAATAAAAGGATATGGAGTAAATGCACATGAGACAAAGTCTCTACAAATACATGGTAAAAAACAAGCAAAGGAACAACGCTTCCACTGTTGTTCTTCATCATGTTAATATCAAAATTAAACGATATTCATATGAACTTTAATGATAAAACTGAAACATAACTTGAAATCTCCAATGAATTGACAGACATTATGACAACATATAGTCATTGATATGAATATTTACACAAAAACAAAAGACGAAATTTAAAATATCAAGATCATATCATATAAAACATTATAGATTAACCACATTCATGAGAACTTGAATATCAAAATACGACATACAACATGAAATATGAACAAAATACAATCATTAATGTTAAAACATGAATACTAACTGATACAACATATGGAAACAAATCGATGTGAATACAAAATACAAGTAGAAATGTTGAACTATGAACATTAAACACACAAGATATGTAAACATGCAAACATTGACATGAATGTTTATATCAAAATACGACACATAACGTTAAGTTTGAACACAAACACAACAACAAATGACAACAAATGCAAACTTGAACACCAAAACACAATATGAAATGTAAACTACGAACAGAAAGACAACAATACATGACAACATAAAGACATTAAAAGAACTTTGACATCAAAACACAACCAGCTACATTAAATATGAATACAAACAAAACAAACCAAGGTTTGGATTCAAGAAATCGAGTTTAACCCCACCGCAATTTTTGCACCTGTCCCAAGTCAGGAATATATTGGTCATTAGCTTGTCCTTGTCTTCTTATAAAATTTTAGTTTCTTGATATTTGGGTTATTGGATGTGGTTTGTTTTCATTGATTTATTCACTTTTTAACCTTTTTGGGGCCATTTGGGGCTAACTATATGGTGTGCGGTTCCTCACTGTGTTGAAGACCATATGGTGACCCCTAGATGTTTTGTTTTTGGTCGTTTTAACCTGGACATGGGATGTTGTCTCCTTGACATTTACACCATTTCCTTTCTTTTTCACATTAAACTTAACGATATTCATATGAAGTGTTACATGAAAACTTAACATAAAACGTTAAATGTGACCTCAGATACAACAAATTATGAAAACAAATACAACAATACATGAGAATTTAATTACAGTAATATGAACCGTTACATGAAAACGAAAGATAAAACGTTAAATATCAAGATTTGGTGACGCAAAACATTTAACATATCGATGTTTATGAAGACTTTAACACAAAAACACAATATGGAATGTAAAATATGAACATAATTACAACAAATTATGAAGATAAATGCAAACTTGACATGAAAACGTAAGATGAAACGTGATATATGAACACAAATACAACAAACGCGAAAACGTATTGACATTAATGGAAACAAAACTTAAATAAAACATTAAATATTTGTTAAGAATGACACAATCACATTAAAATATGTAAACATGAAATGTAATGTTAAACATGAACAATAAATACCAGTATAAATGATATAAAATCCACATTAAGTGATACATTAATTTAAAGTATCTGGGTGGTAAAAATTATGATTTCATGGTATTATGTTAGTAAAAATGGTGATTTTGAGGTTTCTGTGATTGTGATAGTTTAGCGGCGGCGGCGGTGTTGGTGAAATAATAGTCTATGGCGGCGGCGGCGGCGGCGTCGGCAGCAGCAATTATACGTCATATATGACGAAGCAGCAGCAGCAGCAGCCATTCTACCTGGTTATATGACGCAGCAGCAGCAGCAGCAGCAGACAGACCCTAGTATTGACGAGAAGCAGCAGTAGCAGTAGCAGCAAAAACCTGTAAAAGGCCAAAAAAGACCACAAAATATCGGTACATTCATCAAAATTACAGCAGGCGACATGAAATATAAACATTAATACACGAAATGATGAAAAGAAATGTAAACTTTGACATAAAAATAGAAATTGCAACGTTAAATATCAAGATAATGTGACAAAAATATGGCAACTAAACGATATTAATTTTAACTTTGACATTAAAATACAACATGAAATGTAAAATTGGAACACAAATACAAGAAAATATGACAACTTAACGCCACAAAGTACGAACTTGTGCGTCGAAAACATCAATGTAAAATGAAATAACGTGAAATCTCGAATTGAACGAGACTTGTTAAAGGTAACAGATATCAATTTGACAGTAAGACTAAACGATTTAGAAGTATGAAGATACCCCGAATCCATATATCACATGACTAAATTATCAATAGTTCGGATTAAGACCGATCTAGGGTCGATTAAGGGCCGATCTTTGATTTCTTAGGGCCGATATCTCTATTACAGTACACTATAGCACTGTAACACCAACACTAATTGCTTTAGAACCATCAATTTACCCCGAATCCATATATCAAAGGTATATAGTACGAATAGTATTGATAAAGGCCGAATTAGGGTCGATTTAAGGCCGATCTTCGATTTCTAAGGGCCGATATCTCTATAACAGTTCGCTTCAACTCTTATCTACCTTGACTAAACGCTTTAAAAGCCTAAAGATACACCGAATTCATATATCATATGACTATATTACTAATAGTATTGATTAAGGCGGATCTGGGGCCGATTTAGGGCCGAACTTTGATTTCATAGGCACATTACTTCACACATCTACGTTTTAGGCCTTAACTACCTACTCCAATCGCTTTAGAAGTATTAAGGTACATCGAATCCATATATGATATGCCTATAGTGCAAGTATTAAGGGTCAGGACCGAATTAGGGCCGTTAAGGCTAGAGCTTCGAAACCTACACCAATCGATTCAGCGACCTCGATTTACCCTAGTAAGATAACACAACAGCACGGAAATACGCAAACAATACTAAAAAATTAAGGTTAGCCCAAGTAGAATATAGGTGGTTTTCCCGTTCTATAAATAGATTTCGAGGGAATCCGCACCCAAACTTGCGCATTCGGAAGGTATTAAGTCAGACATCGGGTCACGTGACTTCCGCTTCCGGTGACGTCATTTCCGGTTAATATGGCTACCTACATTAGATACACAGCAACTTCCGGTTCACAACTTGGGCTACGCCCCACATCGTGCATGTACACTATAGTAAGGTCATACAACACCCCTGCGGGGTCACGTGTTGTTTCAACACGTCATTTCCGGTTAAAATGGCTGATTACAGTAGATACATACCCACTTCCGGTTCACAACTTGGGGATACGCCCACTTGCGGTCGCGCATGCGTTATGTAATAAGGTCATACGAAGCCCCTGCGGGGTCACGTGTTGTTCCAACACGTCATTTCCTATCAACATGGCTACTTACAGTAGATACATACCTACTCTTCCGGTTGCGCATACGCAGTAAAAACACTTCGTGTTCTGGTCACGTGACTTCCACTTCCGGTCACGTGACTTCCGGTGACGTCACTTCCGGCACCACCACAACACCACCACGTCAGATCCGCGGTAAAAACCTCCTATATACTACTTGGGGTAACCTTAATTTTGAGTATTGTTTGCAGATTTTCGTGCTGTTGTGTTGTCTTACTAGGGTAAATCGAGGTCGCTGAATCGATTGGTGTAAGTTTCGAAGCTCTAGCTACGAATGTTAACGAGATATCGGCCCTAAACGGCCCTAATTCGGCACCGACCCTTAATACTTGCACTATAGGCATATCATATATGGATTGGATGTACCTTAATACTTCTAAAACGATTGGAATAGGTAGTTAAGGCCTAAAACGTAGTTGTGTGAAGTAATTGGCCTTTGAAATCAAAGCTCGGCCCTAAATTGACCCCAGATCGGCCTTAATCAATACTATTAGTAATATAGTCATATGATATATGGATTCGGTGTCTCTTTAGGCTTTTAAAGCGTTAAGTCAAGGTAGTTGAGTTCAAACGTACTGTCATAGAGATAATGGCCCTTAGAAATCAAAGATCGGCCTTAAATCGACCCTAATTCGGCCTTTATCAATACTATTCGTACTATATACCTATGATATATGGATTCGGGGTAAATTCATAGTTCTAAAGCGATTAGTGTTGGTGTTACAGTGCTATCGTGTACTGTAATAGAGATATCGGCCCTAAGAAATCAAAGATCGGCCCTTAATCGACCCTAGATCGGTCTTAATCTGAACTATTGATAATTAAGTCATGTGATATATGGATTCGGGGTATCTTCATACTTCTAAATCGTTTAGTCTTACTGTCAAATTGATATCTGTTACCTTTAACAAGTCTCGTTCAGTTCGAGATTTCACGTTATTTCATTTTACATTGAAGTTTTCGACGCACAAGTTCGTACTTTGTGGCGTTTAGTTGTCAAATTTTTGTCACATTATCTTGATATTTAATGTTCCAATTTCTATTTTTATGTCAAAGATTACATTTCTTTTCATCATTTCGTCTATTAATGTTTATATTCCATGTCGCCTGTTGTAATTTTGATGAATGTATCGCAATTTTGTGGTCCTTTTTGGCCTTTTTACAGGTTTTTGCTGCTGCTGCTGCTGCTGCTCCTTCTCGTCAATACTAGGTTCTGTCTGGTGCTGCTGCTGCTGCGTCATATAAACAGGTAGAATGGCTGCTGCTGCTTCGTCATATATGACGTATAATTGCTGCTGCTGCCACCGCCGCCGCCCCCGCCGCCACAGACTATTATTCCACCAACACCGCCGCCGCCGCTAAACTATCACAATCACAGAAACCTCAAAATCACCATTTTTACTAACATAATACCATGAAATCACCATTTTTACCACCCAGATACTATAAACTAATGTATCACTTCATGTGGATTTTATATCATTTATACTGGTATTTATTGTTCATGTTTAACATTACATTTCATGTTTACATATTTTAATGTGATTGTGTCATTCTTAACAAATATTTAATGTTTTATTTAAATTTTGTTTCCATTAATGTCAATACGTTTTCGCGTTTGTTGTATTTGTGTTCATATATCACGTTTCATCTTACGTTTTCATGTCAAGTTTGCATTTATCTTCATAATTTGTTGTAATTATGTTCATATTTTACATTCCATATTGTGTTTTTGTGTTAAAGTCTTCATAAACATCGATATGTTTAATGTTTTGCGTCACCAAATCTTGATATTTAACGTTTCATCTTACGTTTTCATGTAACGGTTCATATTACTGTAATTAAATTGTCATGTATTGTTGTATTTGTTCTCAGAATTTGTTGTATCTGTGGTCACATTTAACGTTTTATGTTAAGTTTTCATGTAACAGTTCATATGAATATAGTTAAGTTTAATGTTTTGTATTGTGTTTTGATATCAAAGTTCACATTTATTTTCTTAGTTTGTTGTAATAATGTTCATATTTAACGTATCATGTTGTGCTTTCATGTAACAGTTCATATAGTTAACGATATGTTATCATGTTTTATTGTGTGTTTGTATTCATATTTTACATTTCATATGGTGTTTTGGTTTTCTAGTTTGCATTAGTTGTCATTTATTGTTGTATTTGTTTTCATAATTTGTTGTATCTGTGGTCACATTTAACGTTTTATGTTTAGTTTTCATGTAACAGTTCATATGAATATCGTTAAGTTTAATGGCTTGTTTTGTTTGTATTCATATTTAATGTAGCTGGTTGTGTTTTGATGTCAAAGTTCTTTTAATGTCTTTATGTTGTCATTTGTTGTTGTGTTTGTGTTCATACTTAACGTTATGTGTCGTATTTTGGTATAAACATTCATGTCAATGTTTGCATGTTTACATATCTTGTGTCGTTTAATGTTCATAGTTCAACATTTCTACTTGTATTTGGGGTTCACATCGATTTTTTTTCAAATGTTGTATCAGTTAGTGTTCATGTTTTAACATAAATGCTTGTATTTTCGTTCATATTTCATGTTGCATGTCGTATTTTGATATTCAAGTTCTCATGAATGTGGTTAATCTATAATGTTTGTATCATATGATCTTGATATTTTTAGTTTCGTCTTTTGTTTTTGCGTAAATATTCATATCAATGACTATATGTGGTCATAATGTCTGTCAATTCATTGGAGATTTCAAGTTATGTTTCAGTTTTATCATTAAAGTTCATATGAATGTCGTTTAATTTTGTATTTCAATGTTTCTGATTATATTTTTGTTCATACCAGTGTTAATGTTCATATGTTTACATGTTTTATATCACTTTATATTCATACTTAACGTTAGGTGTATGATTTGGTGTTAATATTCGTATCAATGTTCCTATATTTACATATCTTGCGTCAGTTTATGTTGATGTTTCAATGTTTCTGTTGGTATTTGGTGTTTACATTCATATGTTGTACCATTTAATGGTGATCTTTAACCATTTTGGCTTGTATTTGGTGTTCACATTCACAGGTTTTAATAGTTATATTACTTTATGTTGATCTTTTTACATCTATGCATGTATTTGTTGTTCATTTTGTCGTCAGTATCTATTTGTTTTCATAGTTTGTGTTTCATATCATTCTTGCAGATAAAGTTCATTAGTTTACATATTTTTGTTCCTTCATAGTCATGGTTAACGTATCTTGTTATGTTTTCATTTAACAGTTCATATCAAATTTAATATGTTTTGTTGTATTTGTGTTCATATTTTATGTGTCATGTTATGTTTCGATGTCAAAGTTCACATTTGTTTTCATACTTTGTTGTGTTTGTGTTCATATTGAAGGTATCATCTTATGTTTTCATGCAATAGTTGACTTTTGGTTTCATACTTTGTTGTGTTTGTGTTCATATTTCATGTGTCATGATGTGTTTTGATGTCAAGGTTCACATTTTTTATATTTTGTTGTATTTCTGTCAATTTATACTGCCATTTTACGTTTTATAATATGTTTTTGTGTTAGAGTTTACATTAATGTCATTACGTATCACCTTTTATGTCACTTGATGTCGATGTTATAACGTTTTGTATCATGTTTTGAAGTCAAAGTTCACCTTTGTTTTCATACTTTGTTGCGTTATGTGTCTTGTTTTGGTATATACATTCGTGACAATGTTTCCATGTTTACACATCTCGTGTCGTTTAATGTTCATATTTGAACTTTTCCACTTGTATTTGATGTTCACATTAGCGTGTTTTCATATGCTGTATCAGTTAATGTTCATGATTTAACATTAATGCTTTCATATGAGGTTCATATTATCTACAGTATCGATTTGTTTTCATAGTTTCTATTACTTCATGATACTCTTTATGTTTGTATTTGTAGTTTATATTGTCTTTAATATCAATTTGTTTTCACTTGACGTTTATTTTCTTCTTCCAGTTCTTAACATTCATACCAAAGTGCTTCCATATCTTGTTTCAATTCATTATGTTTCTGTCATTGAAGTTTATATCAATGTCGTTGATGTTTTGTGTCAGTTCATAGTCATAGTTTCATTACGTGTTTTCAATTAAATATGATATCAGTATGGTTAGGGTAACAGATATGATAAGCGTAAGGGTTAAGTTATGAAAACGGATTAGGGTTAGGGTTGGCTTAAATTTGCTGTGGTTAATAAAGCCCATGGTTAGGGGTATGGGTCATGTTATACATTATTAGAGAATAGGGTATGATAACAGTTCAGTATAGTTTAGGGTTACTTTTGTTAGGGTAAAACTAATTTCATCATTGGGGGATGATACCATTATTAACGTTAGTGTTTGTTTGAAATCTTTAGGTTAGGTTATCATTAATTAATGAATAAAATGATTTTCAAGTTTAAGATAGGTATTATTGAAATCTTTTGGGTTAGGATTACATATTTATTAATGATTAGTGATAAGTTATAATCACCGATGTTCAGGTTAGTGTTAAATTTAATGAAAGTTAGGTAAAGTAGTTCAAGTTGGAAAAAATAAATCATAAAGTTGTTGGGATATCTAATAATTAGCCAAAATAGAAATAACTTTAAAATAAATAAATGAATAAATAAAGAAAATAATCATGAAAAATCAATATAAGGAAAAAAAAAAGATGAATAAAATAAATAATTATAAATATTGGTATAATAAAAATATATATAGTTAATAAATAAAACGGAATTAAAATAATAAACAATAAATTAAAAATGAAATAAAAAATAAATTAATAATAAAAATAATTAATAAAATAAATAAAATATTAATTGATTGAGAATATCAATAAATTAACTAACAGATAATGAAAATAAAAATAAAATAATAAAAATAAAAAAAAACAAAACAATAAATTAAGAATAAAAAATCAAATAAATAAATATAATAATGAAAAATAATAAATAAATATGATAATATTGTCAAATATAAGTAATAATAATAAAAATAATGATAATGATAATAATAATAATAATAATAATAATAGTAAATAAAAATAAACATGAATAATAAAGAATAAATTAAAAACAAAATAAAAAACAAATAAAAATAATTAGAGAATAATAAAATGATGAATAATGAAAAACTAACATTAAAAAAGTTAAATAAGATAATAATAAAATAATAAATTAAATAAATTAATAATAAATAATTAATTAATAACATAGATAAATAAAAAAATGAAAAATAATAAAGTAAATAAAATAAATGAATAATAATATAATAAATAAAATGCTAAATAATAATAAAAAATAATTGTAATAATTATTATAATAATAATAATAATTATAATAATAATAATAAATAAATAAATTAATAATAATGATAAAAATAAAAAGGTAAAAAAATATAAAAAATAATAAACAATATATGAAAAATGAAAAAAAATTATAAAAGAAATAAAATAATAATAATAAAATAATAATAATAATAATAATTAATACAAATAAAGGTTGCCATAGCAACTTAGGTAATAGTAACATTAAATGGAGATAATCATAAAGACATCATCAACAAAAAAATAATAATAAACATACAGAGAAAAAAATAAAAGTTGTCATAGCAACTTAGGTTAGGGTTAGAAGGGAGATAACTCTAATAATTAGAGAATATTTAAATAATATTCGGAAAATAAATAATGAATATAGAGTTGTCATAGCAACTTGGGTTAGCGTTAGGGTTTGGGTTAGAGAGATAACTACAATAGTTGCAGAATATTAGAATAGCATTCGAAAAATAATAAATGAATAAAGAGTTGTCCTATCAACTTAAGTTAAAGATAAAAAGGAGGTAACTCCAATCAACTAAAAAATAGAAAGTAATTATGGAGACATGGAAGAAAATACTGCAAAATGGTTAGGGTTAGTCATGAACAAACACAACATTACTGATCTAACAACAGAAAAGTTAGGGTTAGTACAAGGATAAGTGCAAGATTCGGGTTAGAATAAGATGAGACCAGTGGACATGGACAGAAGTAGGGCGAATCCAAAGTAGAAGGTAAATTAGAAGGCGAGACCTAGGAAAGTACCTTGGATATTTGTAGGGCGAGACCACAGTAGAAGGCGAGACCTTGTAAAGTACATTGGATACAGGTAGGGCGAGACCAATGACAACACTATGGACTAGTGAAGTCATAGCCAAAGGCGAGGCACTCAAGACGAGGCCAAAGGTCAGTGACACTCTGAAGTACAACACCATAACAAAAGAGTTCAGTCACTGGATTATAGAGACCATGGTTAAGGTGTAGTAAAAATAGATTAGGGTTAGGGTAAAAGCAAGGTCAAAGCTGGGATAAAGACGAGACCTACGGACCAGGCCAAAGGTCAGTGACACACTTAGCACCTCGTCAATAACGATTGCAGCGCCCTCTATAGGGGCCAAAGGTCAAATACCCAAACTAATTTGCATATTTTGAGAAAAATTGAGGGAAAATGAAAATATTTTACAAAGAATGCACTATGGGGCTCCTCGCCAAAAGTGTTCTAGGGTAACGTCCTATACTACTAACAGTGTTAATAAGATATGGATTCTTAAAAACTCTATGAATTTATCAGAATAATTGTCTTCAACAGAACTTTATTTTTGCAACAGTATTAAAACATTTGATATTTCAACACTTCACACTACCTTTCCATTGACAAATTGAAATCAGCACTCCGTTCTATCATTCATTATTAGTCTGTCTGTACCAAACAAAGTGAAAAAACATAATCATACATGTACTTGGTTATTGGTAAAGAAAACGTATATTTTGTCAAACACTACATTGATTCCAACAAAAAGTATACTGAGGAGGATATGATTGCCTTGCTGGAATTTTTAAATGATAATATATTGGTCGAATTTTGAGGACACGTGTTCCGACAGACAATCAAGATCCCAATGGGGATTTATAGTGTGCCATCTCTTGCAAATTTGTTTTTATTCGAATGAAGTCAGATTGATACAAGGTCTAGTTTAGAAGAAAGAGAAAAATCTAGCCAGATCCTTTAATTTCAGTTCCTGTTACATAGCTGATGTTTTATCTCTAAACAATCCTCGGTTTATGGATTATTTTCATGTCATCTAACCTAATGAACTGAACATTATAGAGACAACCCATACCGATACACCAACACCAACATTCTACCTGGACCTTTATGGCAAACGTGATGACTTTTACTCTCCATTTGTGAACTTTCCATTTTTGACAAGTAATATACCAAAATCTCAAGCATATGGAGTCTACTTTTCACAGCTCATTCGCCACTGTAGTGCATGTAATGTGTACGTCGATTTTGTGAGCAGAGCAAAGTTGCTATCTCAAAACTACTTAGTCAGGGTTATATTCAATCATTGTTACTATTTTAACTCAGGAATTTTTTTGGTCAACATCACGATTTGACTGATCGTTACAATGTGTCTATATCACAAATGTCGCATGTAAAGCAGATCACGCTTATCCTTCTGGAGCACCTGATGACACTCCTGTTTTTCAGGGGTTCACACTGAAAGTACTTTATCATTTTTTTTGCGGCGTTTATCTTATGCTGTTTGTTTCGTCTTCGTCGCTTACGTTTTCTGTCTGTATGTAATCCTTATATTGCCAGGTATTCTGGATTTACGGCTTCTGGCTCTTCATATGGAAATTTATTCAACAATGCTAAGAAGTGCTCATTACCAAAAATGTGAGAATAAGTACCAAAAAATACACCGAATGCAAAACACCGATTGAAACTTAAGTATTTTTAAGGGGTTAGAATTGCGACAAAAACAGTTAATTTCCATAATTGCCACAGAACGCAAGGTAAAAATTTCCATATCAGACAAACTGGCGAGTGAATACCCTTAGGGACCTCTGGTTGCAATAAACTTTGATATTCTGTACAGGTGTTTCGAGGAGTTATTATGTTTTTTAAGTTCTCAAGTAATTATTAACATAACATACAGGTTGATTTTTTAAGCTTTAAGCTACAAAATTTGCATTCTAGTTCAATTGTTTACCATCGATTACATAAATATCATATACATAAATTTAAAATCTAAGTCAAAATTGAAAAGAATCTGTACAATGTACATTTGGATACACGCAAATTTGTTTGAAGGGTATCTAAGCAATCTGTGATTATAAAACATTTAATCAAGATAGCGATTTTCTTTTAAGTGCATGTTTAGATGCGTTTTGTAACTATAGCTAAAAGTGTCTCTTTGTTTAAAATAAACGCTTAATAACGCTAGATATTCATTTTACGGGGTAGAAGTGTCTCTTTGGTAAAGATGAACACTTAATAACGCTAGACATTTCATCTACGTATTTTTTTATCGAAATAACTGTACAAATTATGATAAATAAGCTTTTACATTAATTCTTCGAATTGGTTGTAGGCTGGTGAAATCACGGAGCTGAAATGGGTTTTGCATGGGATAAATGTTATTCATTTTGCTTAACCTTGTGAATGTACATGATTGACATTAAAGGTAATTTATGAATTAATGTTTGTAAGTGTAAGCATAAAAGAAGAAAGAATAAAAAAAGAAACAAAACACAAAAACAGCACCAAAACAAACAAACAAACAAAAACACTTCATATGTCCCTAAGCTGCTCCTTAACTTAAAGGCCAAATTTTGATCTATGTGACCTTTACCTTGCTTAACATATTTTTAAAAATATTTACATTATATATAATCCTTGATCCGGGGGCATAAAGAAATAAAAGCATCAAAATCTTTGGGCCTCTTGTTTCTAAAAAAAAGTAAACGCAACCTCAAATTTGTCGACTTGGAAATTTAAGAAGCGATAAAATGAAACAAACTTCATCTCAATACGATAAATAAAGATTCTCCCGTCTATAGCATCAAGCAATATACCCGTTATCTGCAGTGGGGAGCAAGCATTTATCCATTTAATGCATGGAACAACTAGTTCATGATCCCTACAGAAAGACGTATAAGTACACAGACTTTTGAAACCAGATTAAACACTATATATATATGTACACTATGTAGGAAAAATGAAAGGATATGGAGTGAATGTACATGTGACAAAAACGTACACGATACATAGAAAACTCCAGTTTATCAAGGACAGGGCTTTTATTTCTGTCTACATCTTGATGTCGCCTGAGGGTCTTCAACTAGAGGTGAACAGTATTCACCCCCTCAAGCGAGATCAAGAAGGCCCCTAGCGTGCACTTAAGCGGTATTCTTGACAAAAATTATATCAAGGTCACTCCCTTGCTCCCCACCCGCCACGGAGTGCCAACTTGGGCGATGCTCAGGGTTATCCAGCTGAAAGCACCAGGGTTACAAGAAGAGAATAAAAATGTTGAGCAACATTGATCGGAGCTAAAATATGTGCATACATTTAAAAATAAGAATAAGATAGACTACAAACACGACAATTGTTCAATCAAAGAAAGACCAACAATAAATGACATATTTTTTCAATTTGGATTGTTATGGAAAACTCTAATTCTCGTTTTAATGTCAATATGTACCTATTACATTTCATTCTTCCAAGATCAATCTATCATGGTACTAATGAAAGAAATTGGCCAATATTTGCTATATTTTACAAAAACCCCGTTAACATAGACCATTTTTCGCTCCTTCACCTTTCATCATGCAATTTTAAAGCCATTAGCCTTAGGGCTGGAAAACCCATCGTTCCTACCCCTCTTCCGAAACCCACCCATTTTTAAATCTGCTTAAATACCCTCTTCAAAATAAAACAGGAAAACACAAGCATTACCTTCACGCACTGGTAGAACATAGGCCCAGTTTTGAGACCCATCTATTCTATATCATCACAAAAAAGAGTCATGAACTTTTATCTTCAAGAAAACGTTCTTGTGTTTTAATCGTTTTTCAGTCAAAGAGCCTCTATTGTCTTGTTGCAAATTCGATTAAGAAAATTTGAATGGTTGAAACAAAGCAGTTCAAAATTATTGTATTTCTTGTCATTTCATTCCTATATTTCAGAAAAATTTTTCATTCTTTGAAATGTGTCAATTTTAAAACCTTTTTTTTCCCTCTATCAGTAATGTGAATTCATTCATTCAATTTCGTGTGAATGTAGTTCGTAGCCCATATTTGGTAAATACAGTAAAAATCCGTTCATCTTTAGACCCATGTCTGAACTTGGTTTATTTGTTGTAATTTTATGACAAAGGTTTTGCTATTGATTAAGTTACAGCCAAACACAGCAAAAACTTGACGATGCCTACTATGGCAAAAATTGTAAGTGCTGTCGGTCAACGAATGACGGTGACTGCGAGAGCATTTTGTCAGTTGAGTTTGTGTTTCTTGGCGATCCCGCATCCATGATTAGCAAGACATGGATGTGTTGTTACTCGACATCTGGCTAAGAATTCCGCAAAAGCCTATGCTAGGGCCGTCATGAACTTACTAAAGCTTATTGTTGAAGGCATCATGGTGACTTCAAGATGAAGAGTTGTACCATTGCTTGGTTCACCAAGTTTTTGTAGAGACTTTGTTTCATGTTCATTAACTCTATATCATTACATTGTATATTATTCAATAAATTCTGATGTTTACTACTACCTTATTGTAACCATATAAATTTCAAATTTCTCGCCATCCCTCATTTTTATGTTGTTGTAACGTACATAAAAAGAGCCAGTTGCGAAACCACTGAACGGCAAGATATAATATTGGGTTCATTACAAGAAATATCAGAACCGATCGTACTGAAATTTGACACCCTGGTCATAAGTTGCGTATGTTATTTCAAATTGCACTTTGCAAGGTGTCAGTTCATGTATGACTTCAAGATGAAGAACAACAATAAAGCGTTGTGACTTTGCTTGTTTTTACATTGTATATGTACAGACTTTGTCACATGTGCATTTACTCCATTTCCTTTCATTCACCATATACTCAACATCTAGCAATGAATTCCTATGGGCTGTCTTGAACAAGGCGTATTAGTGACTTTTAGATGAAGAACAACAATAAAACCGTTGTTCAATTACTTGTATTTATCAAGAGTTCACAGGTCTCAAGTACAATTACTCCATATCCTTTCATCGTTTATATATACTACACATGCTTGTAAATATAGGCATATTCATGATAAAACTTCTACATAGCTCAAGATATTGAAATTGTTAAAATACTTCGGTATACGCCAGGGAACACAAAAATGCATATCGGTATACGTAAGCAGAAACAACAATATACACATAGGGCCTATAAAACATGGACAATATTAATTACTAGTATTGTATACATGGAGAAAGATGAAAGGTTTTACATGACAATTATTACTTACTACAGAGCAGAAACAGCCTTCGATTTCTTTGCCTAAACCATCGTGATGCTCAAATTCTGAATCAATCTCTTATAAAATCGGAAGGCTTCATAACATACAAGTTGTAGAAACCTCAATACCTCTTTCTTATCATGGCAGTCATTACATCAGGAGATCGCAATTTTTATATGATCTCCTTTACAGTCTAAAATCACGTTCTTTATGCCAACAAATCTTATTTGCAATGTTTATTTAAAAATATATCCACTCTTTATATTTATTTGTTATCTCTCAATTTAAAGACTAAAAACGCAATTGAATTGAAGTAAACGAAACAATCTGCAATCGATATGGGATCTAAATCTGACACTATTATTCTCTGAATGAACAGTTTCCGAAAAAATGAATCATTATGTAAATTGCAAACAACAATATATATATATACACAAAGGTGGCCGGTGATACTACGCACCTATTAATTTGCATTGATGTTGCTTTACTGAATAAATTTTTACACCAACACTTTAAGGTCGAAAAATAGTTCATTTTTTAATGTTTTCATCGAATCTATTTAGTTATTGAAAAGCTATCACAGTTAAACTTTAATTTTGACGAAAACATACTGAACCAGTAATATAAACAAATTATTTAATGTCCTGTGATACAGCGTATTTCATAGAAAATTATGTTAAACTGGAAAAAAAAACGAATGATTAATTTCATATTTATCAAATATATTGTAAAGCGACAAATTAACCTCCCCCTCCAAAAAAAAAATTGAATAAATAAATAAATAAATAAAAAATGAAATAATAAAAAAACAACAAGACTTACTTTTCATCTTAGCTAAATCTATAGTCAATCTTAACAAGTACCATTTACTTAATAAGAAAGTAAGTGAGAACCGAACCGTCGGTAAAGAAAGCGAACAATCCAGGGACACCGACAACATCGGAAATACCAAGAAACAAGGACAACACATATACAGATGAACAAAACGGACCCAGTAAACCCATGGGTGAAATCAGGTACAATAGTAGAGTAGACACCCGCCGTGTTGTCAACAAGTAAAGTCAAATCCAATAGCTGTAAATGGAAAGATCTGCTGTCATCTGGGAAACTGGAAGCCAAAAGCGGTCCACAAGATCGTGATGGTGACTTTAAAACTTCTGAAGTAATGACTTCAAGTTATGCGTAACATAACCTTCCTAAGTAGCCTATTTGAAAGCAATCGAGCTCTATAAAGGGGGTCATTGTATTGACCACAGGCTCTTGAGTAGCGAATGAGTTGAGAAATGAAAACTCCATATGCTGGAGGTTTTGGAATGTTGCTACAAAGAAAAGGGAAGTTGAATATTGGAAAAGTGAAGTCATCGCGTTTGTCATACAGCCTAGTTTGTAGTGTACCTAAGTTGTCAATTTCTCAAGATGAAGGTCAAGGAACGAGGCCGATGTGGAAGTATCTGTACCTTAATTTAGACCTTTTCTGGATAGATCAGATGAAGAAAAGCACCAAAGCGAGTGTTGTTTTAGTGATAAGATTTCATCTATAATGGCAGCTGATTTAAAGGACTAGGTTAGTTTTAGTAGTCTACCTGTATTGAGTTTTATTTGTAATTTTTTATACTTTAGGGAAACGGAACAGAGAAAGGGGAGATTTTAGTACCCCTAAACCGGTTTAACTGCTTACTTTGGCTAGTTCCGTTACCTGGTCATGATTTTCTGAGTACCTATCGTTGTTTACGTTTGTCTTTTGTCTTTTATTTGTGTTTCCCTTGTAGATTGTGACATGTGATTGTGATTTACCTCCATTGTAGGCTTTTCCTGAAATCGTTGCTTGTTTTTATTTTATGGCTCTTAAATTTGTTATCTCCATTTCTTAAATAACTACATTTCATGCATATTCATTTGAATTCCGTCAATTTGATAGGTGAACACCGACCACGTGACATTTCAATGTGAAGTTGCAATTCCCATGAAACACATTTGATCACATGTTCACGTGGCGGAATAATTTGTAAAAATAGAATCCCAATGTACATGATGTACTTTCCTGTAAATAAATTGTGTTTTTTATACTTTGGTTGAAATGTAATTATAAGAATTGAATGCATTATTTTGAAGTTTGATAGGGATTATGAAAGTGTTGACCGGGTGCACATTTTCAACATGAAGCGCTACCGCGCTTCATTAAAAACGTGCTTCGGTAAACACTTTAATACCCAAATGAAACATCAAAATAATGCCTTCAATTCTTAAATATTCCTCATTATCCTAATGCATCATTTATATCATACACATAAAGAGTCATTTATAAAACTACTGAAGCAGTAGATAAAACTTTCTAATAACTGCAAACAAGAAATTTCACAACTGGTCATGTCGAATTTTTATATCAGAGCATAGGGTACACGTATCTTTTTTGTTTTAAATTAACACCAAGTGATGTATCAATGCATATGTATTTACCTTTACTTAGCTTAAAGGCAATTGTATTAGATTTATTAAAAAATGCAAAGCTCAAGATATTGATAAAGGAAGTGAAAAACCTCTTCATCAATATATACGAGAAGGGTAAAAATTTTAGACACAAATAAAGGGATATGGAGTAAATATACACGAGTAAGATTAGGCAAATGGAACAATGCTTTCGTTGTTGTTCTTCATCTTGAAGTCACCATGAGGCCTTCAACAAAGAGCAAACACACTTACCACATCAAACCACATAAAACACAGACAATATGAATTAATTAAAATCAGTTAGAAAGATAAGGAGCTAAACTGGGGGACCACTAACTAACGAAAGAGAACCATCAATTGAAATCTTCGTTGAACCAGTAGTGATTGTAAAAAAATCGTTTTACCTTGTACCATATATCAAATACAGGAACCCAAGTAATAACCTCTACATATTTTTTCATATAGATCGCACAGCTCATGCCCAACATTAATTCAGTATATCGCATGTAGTATGTGATTTTTGTTACAACATGACGTTTACTGTGTTTTATTTTAAAATCTCAAATTTATTTAAGATGTTTACTACATGTAATTTGAAACAATTTGAAATGTGATTGTAAATTTGTTTCAATATTTACTTATTTATTTGTTATCTGCTTTTAAATTTGCAATTTAAATATGAATAGTAAAAAATAATAATAAAAATTAGAAAAAAAGCTAAATCCATATCCTGCGTTTACCTGCAGTAGATATACATTGTATGATCTAAATTTTACTTGAACATTCTCTGAATGAACACTTTCCAAAAAGTAACAAAATCCAGGTAAATATAGGATGTTTGAAATTTAATTCAATTTGTTATAAGTCATGTGAATACCTAATGCATGTAATAAAAACAAATCAAACGTATTCAGAAGACACATAAGAGTTTGTACTAAATCATGAATGAAATTTACTGCGCTTTCTGTTTTACATTTCTGCATATGCATATGCTTGTGAACTGTTAATATCGGAGGAAATTCACCAACCCAGTAGTCAGTGCTTCGGTGCTAACCCGAAATCGATTTATTTGGAAACTTGTTATATCTTAATTTATAAAAGTTTGTTTTAAATTTAGACGTATCTCCTTCTAGCGTAGTTCTGTCCTTAGCTGATTTTGGCTTTTCCTTTAGGTCTTTTTGTCTATTTGTTTTCTATTAGTTTTAACAATTTTTTCGTTTATGATCTCCCAAATGTCCTTGATTTGATATGCACTGAAGAGACATAAGTTGTCGAAACGGCCATATGAAGAAATAAAATAACTTCATTATATTTTGTTTTTATTACCTAAATCGAGAACATTTAAAAAAAATTCTGATGGTCGGAGATGATTACCGGTATCTTGAAATGTTGTCAACCGATGTTACATCAGGATCCGAAAAGATGCATAGTATCACATTTCAAAAGTAAGGACCAAAGGATGTTTGTGCAACTTGAATACCACAATATTTATTTTAACTTGAAATCCATTACCTATGTCTTCTAGCTTGTTTACCAGAGAGACCATTTTCTTCTAGTGGAATGAACAAGTTATTGAAAAAAAGAAGAAAACAAAGTAATAGAACAACAAAACAATTGCGCATATTTAAGAAGGGACTGTCAGTAAATGCTTTCTGCCCAATGCAAGTTTGAATTGTGCTTGCCACTTTAATTTTACAATTGTCGCGTTCTATTTTGATTTGGCAGATATCCTTTGTGTTCAGCTACATTACCACTGGACCGATACATCTGCTGGTGGACTGTTAGTCCCGAAGGTACTCACCAACCCAGTGGACAGTACTTCGCTACTAGCAGATATCTTTTGATCTTGTTCGGCCATTACGATCTTATCTCGATCTTGACATGCTTAACACAATTTTGTTGAGATAGTGTAAGATGTTGAGTTGTTTAAGAAATAATTCATGGACGTCGGTGGTTTGTTGGAGATTTACATATGGGTGGCTATTATTTTCGTTAATATTTTACCAAGAGCGTAGCGTAGCGGAGCGAGGGGTAAAATAAATGAAAATAATGGACACCTATATGTAAATCGACTACAAACCACCGGCGAACATGTATTATTTCGATTCTTATATGAGATTTAATGATCGTGGCGTACCTATGGTGTGCAAGAAAATAACCACCACTACATAGAAATTCCTGACGTTTTTGCTCACAAATATATTGTGACGTCGTCTATTTCTGCGTAAAGACTGTTGTGATGTCACTCATAATGTTATTGGAGATTTTCATATGACTAGTCGTCATGGTTACCATTGTTCCATTATAAGAATTTTCAATATATTTGATTTCAGGGACGATCAAGACGTGTTAAGATAGTGTAAGATCAAGTAAGATCCACTTGTTAATTGCATTCAGACACTTTGTTTGATCAGACCAACTTAACACATCATGATCGTCCTTGAACGCATTTATATTGCTTGATCTTTACAAACTGAATAGGTCTTGATCGTCCCTGAAAGCAATTTTCTTGAAATACGACTGAATATCTTACACTGTCTTAACAAAATAGTGGTAAGCCTGTCAAGATCCTTAAAAGATCGAAATGGCCAAACAAGATCAAAACATATCTATTAGTTCCAAAAACCACTTTTTTCAAACTTGTAATATCTGAAGTTAACAAAATTTTGTTTAATGCCATATGTCCTTAGATGAATTTGGACCTTGCTGCTCAAATCATATTTGTCATTTGTTCTCTTTCAGCTTTTACAACTATTTTAGTTTATGGACTTCCAAGTGTTTTGATTTAATCTGCTTTGAAGAAACATAAGATGTGCATATGCAGAAACTAAATTAATAGAATCTTCGGTATTTTGTTATTTATCCATCTTAACTGATTCAAACCCCTTTGTTTTTACTTTTTTCGGTGATATTTATAAAAGTAAAAGCACAACCAATTCCTAATGAAATCAAATGATACAGAAAATGTTACATATCTCCTTTCATTTTGCCAAACACTGTTAAATAATTAGCACATTTAAGTCATACATCAACGCTTGGCAGTTCGAAATCTATAGACAATGCTTAGTATTTCATTTGTCGCTGGGTATTTCAGAGTGTTTTGTAACAGTTTGGTTTGAAATTACTTACAATACCAAGAAAAACTAAAACAATCAGACAAACTTCTCATATAACTTACAGCTGTTCGGCATGCTGAACTATGCTATGTCCACAAATAATAGTCACAGCTGCAATTCAAATCCGATTGTTGAAAGGTGGCAAATTAATGCTAGATCTAGTTAAATATAATCGCTTCAGCCTTAAGATGTATAACTTTAGTGGATCAATTCGTATAGTGGCATCAATAAAAATATTCCTCTTGCCTCATATCCCCAGAGTAAACCTTGACTTCATTCTTAAAACATTAAGGCTTGCTACAGGCGCTATGAAATGGGGACAAACAAAGCTGACAAAAATGAATACATATCAACACTTTTCTTAGCTGCGGATCTGTAGCTCTTATGGTCTTTGCGAACTTGTCTGTTATTGGCCTACCATAAAGCTACGGACTTTTTAAAATCTAAAATTCAAATGCCGCTTGAAACTTGTGCCATGTATTTAGCTTTTATTATTAGATAACTGAACGGCAGGTAAACGTACCGAAGTTTGTATATTTCGATTTCCACAAATATGTTTCTAGGATGTTCTCACGTACATACTGGTTTATTTATCAATCCAGGTATATACCTTTCATTTATCTATATGGACAACGCATCTGTATTCGGCCATGTGTCTGTGTGTTTAAATTGTTTAAGCCTCATGTTTTCCTTGACATCTGAGGTTTGGCAATACATTTAGAAAATCTTAAAAATCAGGTTTGATGGTGTTCAAATAAGTTATTATTTTAGCTTAACATCTTTGTATGTGAAAACTTGGTTACACCGTTAACCCAAATAAATAATCAACCTCAATTTGCAAAAAGAGTTATTCAAATTCAATGTACTCCCACTTATCTTCTAGCACTGCATGTAAAGACAGAAAAGATCACCAATACTTCCTTGACTACAACTGTATCTTAAAAAAACTGCAGCCGATATGATTTTCACACAAGTTTCAATTTAGGCTAACTGAAATACTGTAATATTCCATTTTATCTAGTATAAATTAACATTAATATTTATAGTCATTTATGTCACAAGTGCTTTTTCCCCAGTCTCTCTTTTCAGCCGAAACGGTAATAAATTGAACCCATTCATCAGGTGTTTTCTTTTGGCACTGCTTTTATTAGTTGCATATTACCTTGGAATATAACAGTTGTGTTTTGAAAAGAAGCTTGTCAACCTTAACCTATCTAAAACAAAAGTAAAGACAGATAAATGAAGATACTTACAATTTTACTCCAACGTTTTCACAGATGAAACAAACGGTTATTATTTATTTTTTATTTTTACAGTTTCATATTTAAACATCCCTTGATAATTTTCCAAACAAATGGTTTCTCAAAAGTATTAAAATCCAGGTATTACGTAAATTTATCTAATATTTTTATGTTTAAAGTTTAAATTACATAGGGTTTCGAATAAATGTATTCTACCGTGACATCCATTTCCAAAAATACAGTATTTCGTATAATACGAACAATTAAACATATAGAAACAGTGTTGGCCAAGGAATTGCCGTTTTGAAACTTATACCTGGTCATCTAACTTCAGGATGCAACCATAATGTGTCATGAAGGGAGGCTCAATACAGATATTGTGCTACATGATGATGTAGCAATATCAGTAAAGAAAGTTCCAATCTATCTGGTTCGGCCAATGTGCGACAACTCTTGATATAAAATCAATTTACATGTGCAGTTTGTGCAAAACTCTAGATTTCAAAAATTAATCGCTCCCAAAAAGATAAATGAATAATCTATCGCCGCCTACTAGCAAATCGATAAATTATTCATTTATCTTTCATTATAGGCTTTTTATCGTTTAGTTTGTTCGAGACTTTTAAGAAAAACCGTGTTTTTTCACTTTCACTTGATATTGATAAACACGGTTTTTCTTAAAAGTATTATGAATTAGTTCAGGTGAAAAGAAGAGATTTGACACATAATGTTTTCAAGTTTAAGATACGGTGTCTTGTATTTATGAAGTCTTCTTATTCAGCGAAAACTTTTTATTCACACTAAATTTAAACATTTTTATTGCATATAGTTGTCGAACATGAATCTCTGTTGTGGTAGCTAGGATGGACCAGTTTCAACTACTGACAGAACAACTTACCCAAATATTTCTTCTTTGATATTTTAAAATAGCACCCGACGAAGAACTAGACAAACATAGTGACCAGGTATCTTTCACCATGCCTGTAGTTTAGAATTTTGTAAGTGTACAATATTTCATTTGGCAAAAACTTATATGCAAACGATCACAACAACATGTTTACGATACAAAAAATAAAGAAGGTAAAATACACCTAGCAGTGTACGCATAACTATAAACTTGGTAACAGAGTTATTTTAGATTAAAATGAGTTCATAAAACATCTATTTTCATAATAACTGACCTCTTTCACCACAAAGGAGAATTTAATTCAAGGTCGCCAGTGTAGCCACTATTCCTAAAATTTTAGTGGCCAGTTACAATTTTGGATTCCTAGCAAACACAAATAAGCATTTTTTCCCCCAAAAATTGAAAACAGATGGCCGTCAACAACTGGTGGCCAGTCTCAAACATCTGTAGGTTTTGGCCACCATTCGGTAGATTACTAGTATAAATTAAGGGCTTTTAAGAGTCATCAAATCGCAAATATCTAGGAATAATTGCCAAATTGAGTTTTGTCATCAAATATGCTCTTTCTTCATATGATTTTATTCAAAGACACAAATTTGTAGCATACTTTACCGGGGGACAAGATTGTGATTTTAGTGCTTGAGGGTATTCACACACCAACCCACTCGCCCGAAAACTAATTTTATTTTAAAACTTGTAATATCTAATTTAAGGATGGTCAGGTTTATGTATTTCTGTCAGATTTTCGTACTTCTCTTGTTTTATCCATTGAAAAGCTTAATAATTTTTTGCCCGATGACCCCCTTATTTTTTCCCTTTATTTCATTCTATAAACCTGACAAAATTTTATTCAGTTGGTGTTATTTTGTCACATTCATTATTGGATAAATATTCCTCCTGTTAAACCTACAAAAAATGCAGAGTCCAGTTTCCCGCCATTTTTTCCATGCACTTGGATCTAAATAATTACATCGGTAACCTATAATGTTTTTTGGCTTTAACTACTTCCTTTTCAATTTTCTAACAAAAAATCACATTTATTCGGAATCCTTGTTATTTTAAAATTGACCAGCGAACATCCTTAAGAAAATTTTGTTTAAAGTTATAAAGCGATATTTCCTTATTTCATAGCCCTGCTATACCTGATTTCGGCTTTTTCATTTAGATAGTAATGGTAATGTGTTCTCTACCAGCTTTTACACACATTTTTGTTCACGGGTTTCCAAATGTTTTGATTTGATCTGCACTGAGGAGATATCAATTGTCGAAATGGCTTTATGCAGAAATCAAATTCACAGTAACTTTGGTATTTTAATATTTACTTTTGTCGAACAAATTAAGACAATCACATTATGTAGATATGATAGAACGGCAAATGAGGAAGCAAAAACGAAAAAGGGGAATTTCTTAAATAATAAAAACATAGAAATTCATATTTAACATAATTTAAGACAACCTTACAATGACAGAACAAATAAACAAAGAAAATAAACAAAAACGTCGCAAAATTAAAGCACCAGAGTGTAAATCCTTCAAAAACTGGAGGTATCATTAGGTGCTAAAGAAGTATAACCATGATCAGCTCCCAATGTGAAAACCGTCACAAATGAAAAGTCCTGTATCGTCTCTGTCGATGTTCTGTAATTTACTCAAAAGACGTCTATTATCATTTGTAGAATAGTACTGTGTAACGATCTGTCAAATCATGGTGACGACTGTAAAACATCTGTAGTGACAATTCAAACAGTGATCGACCATAACCTTGATGTATACGTTTTTTTAGACGGTAATTTCGCTCTGTTGACAAAATCGCTGTTCAAACTACAGGTACGACATAAACGAATGAATTGCTAAATGTAGACATTATGTGGGCATAAAACTGTTTAAAAAACTGGAAAGTCAAAATCATCATGTTTGTCGTAATGTTTTGTTTTCAGATGTTCCTGAGTAACAAGTATAGAAGTACATTGTATAAGTCCAGTTATGATGCTCATGATGGTTTATCAGTGGTCTCTTCAATTTAGAGTGGAAAAGTACATTCATCAATTTTGCAAGATTTTTTTGTCTCTTGGACTTCGGCTCTTAACCACTCTGTTCGGTAATTTTGTTATTATCCCAATATTCTGAACTAGCCTCTGTATTAATCTGGCTTTATACGAATAAAGAAACAGATCTACTAAAAATTGCACACAATAAGTCGCCTTGGATATCCCGGAATATCCAATATCACTAATATCTCGGGGGAAAGAAACAGTATTTCAATTGAAGTTTCATATGTAAGAAGGCTTGATGTCATAGTCAACGGAAATTGTGTCATTAGCTAGCAGTCAGTAACTGCGAGCATTTGTCCAGAAAGTATCTGCGTTTATTGTCTTCATATTTTATGTACTTCATTGTAAGGGAACTCGTCTTGATAAGTTGGACTTTTCTCTTTTTTGATTTTTACTGTTAGTCTTTTTGTGTATTTATTTTTTAGCCATTCAGGGGGGGGGGATCCAAGAAAACAAGTTTAACCCCACCGCAATTTTTGCGCCTGTCCCAAGTCAGGAATATGTTGGTCATTGGCTTGTCCTTATCTACTTATAAAATTTTAGTTTCTTGATATTTGGGTATTGGAAGTGGTTTGTTTCCATTGATTTATTCACTTTTTTACCTTTTTGGGGGGCCATTTAGGGCTTGCTATATGGTGTGAGGTTCCTCAATGTGTTGAAGACTGTACGGTGACCCCTAGATGCTTTGTTTTGAGTCGTTTTAACCTGGATATGGGATGTTTTCTCCTTGACATTTACCCCATTTCGTTTCTTTTTCACACTATTTAGGCTGGTATTGTATATTCTATATGACATGAGAGAATAAACAGTTTGTCCAAATAGTTTCTCATGGCTGTTTCTGTTGAATTGATTGTCGGTTTATAATGTGTACTTGTTTTTACACTCAATTCAAGGGTACTGAATTTTATAATTATTGTAAGAAAAAGAAAACTTGCATCAGGGTTCTGGCAAATAGAATTCTATTGAATTTGAAAAAGATTTAAAACACATAATCCTAAATTTTAGTATACAATTAAAGGAACGGGGTTAGGCACTGACGTTAAACTGTGCCGTATTGGGCGTATTTATATATTAACGATTATAGCCTAGTTGTGTTACAATAATACACAATTACCATGCTGAATTTATTACGGGGGTAATACCGCATAGCGGGTAATTTTCGCGATTCGTTCCCAAAAGATGGGCGTTTAATTTTAGCGGTCAATATTTTTCGCGAATGACAATTTGAGTGAAGAACAAACATGTATAAAGCTAAACTTACTTTTATTTCGCGAGTATTTATTTTTCGCATATCCATAAACCTCGCGAATATAGCAAAAATTAAAACCCCGCGAAAATTACCCGCTATACGGTAACAAAATCACAGAACACAATGTTAAGAACGGAGATCAAAAGAGCACAAAGAAAAAGTAGATGCAAAAAGATTGTTATATGCAATGGTCTTGACTTTGAAAAAAAAACATTTCAAATGAATTTAAGGGTTAAACAGATTTTATGGCACTCCAACCACCCCTTCCATTGCTCCTTTGTGGTAGTGTAGAGTAGCAACTCAAAAGCATTTGCTATGGAAAGGTCGTAGACAAATGGAAAGAAAAGCTCATCCAAGAACAGTTTCTTATCAAAGAGGAAGAATATACTTAAAAACCTCGTTATTTCAGACTAAGCACAAATTTAAATTAAATAACTGTTTCTTTGCACATTCTGGACGAAGTCGTTTCAATTTTTTTACGATTGCTGAAAAAGAATGGATCAGTTTTTTTTATTATTATATTGTATTTCGTTGTAACATCAGATTAAAAAAAGATTACTTCAGTATTTCCTATGTAGAGCCCAATTAACCGAAGATGAAAGATTTGAAAATCTATTCAAGGTAGAGATGTCCGTTTTTTTTAATTTTAGTTGCATGTAAGAACCCTTTTCTTCCGTAAAATACAATAATGAAACCAACAGGACTTGCAGTTCATCCCTTAACTGGAGACGTGTTAATGACTAGATAAGTATTGATTGTGTTTTTATAATTGAAACTTAATGGACCGATTCAGAAATTCGACTTCCGTCCTCGTAAATGACGTTGCGCAAACTCAGCGTACTCGTAAAATACGTTTAGCCCAATCAAGAACGTTCAGAACAATGACAATCCCATAATGCCGTTGCATTTCTGAATCGGTCCATTCACATTTACTTTGGTATTTTTGTATTTGTATTTTTTTAATAAGTTAACAACGAAAGGATATGGAATAAGTGTCTACAAATACTTTGTTTTGGGTCGTTCTAACCTGGATATGGGATATGAAATGAAAGGAAATGGGGTAAATGTCAAGGAGACAACATCCCATCTCCAGGTTAAAACTACCCAAAACAAAGCATCTAGGGGTCACTGTACGGTCTTATAGATCGTAGGATGTTGTCTACTTGACATTTACCCCATTTCCTTTCTTTTTCATTTGGTATAACCAAGTAAAGGAAAACATTAACATGATCTAACATATTATCGAAAAAAAATTACAGATACTAATATTTATAAACGAAACGGGAGATAACCAACAATGTACTAAATAAATTATTTCATAAAATATTCAATAAACAAGTAACATAGCTTATACATGTAACTAGCGTAAAAGCCATACTCTAACTCATAAAATTTCAAATATTGAGGAAAATGTGCTTTCAATTTTATAAAAATTGGATTCATCACATACATTTGAGATATTTTTCCGAATTTTTGCTAAATGTGTATGCGGAGTTGGTAAAGCAATTCCCCGTGGTAGAGATGTATGCTCTTTATTTTTCTTAGATATGGTGTACTTGTACATGAGATAATATCTCATGTGTACACTTTGTTCAATTACTATTATCTAAATTTATGTAAATTCTAAAACCGAAGGATTAACTCCCTCCATCGTAGTTTTGTCCTTAGCTTTATTTGACATTACTGATTATTCGGATTTCGTTTGGTTTAATGCATTTTAAACATTTTTTGAAATTATGAATTTCCTTTGTTTGGGTTCTAGTGCTGCTGATGAGAAATAAATTTCCGAAATGGCCATACAGCACATTAAAATTATTGCAGTTGGAGTTAACACATTCTTTATGGTCTCATGTTCATTTTCTCTATATCATTTTGTAAAATATATGAATTTGTATATTATTTGACATCCCACTAACTAATGAATAACAAAAAAACTATGTTACTACAATGGAATAAAAAAGATAACAGGAAACACCTACAATGGCCGAAAAACATAGCCACATGCCAGAAAGTAAATAGGAACTGTTAAGTTAAGTTTCTGGAGAACACCATTTCAATTATGTCTCTTCAGTGCAGATCAAATCAAGAAAATAATTTGGAAAACCATAAACCAAATATGTACACAAATTGATAACGCACAAATGTCTAATAAGATAACGCACAAATGTCTAATAAGATAACGCACAAATGTCTTATAAGATAACACACAAATGTCTAATAAGATAACGCACAAATGTCTAATAAGATCTAAATGAAAGTTAAATTTAATTTATATAAAGCTATGAACGAGTCAGATTCTCGTTAGGTTAAAGAAAAAAAAAATCTGCAATTTAGATATTGCAAGTTTCCAAATAAATAAGTTTCGAGGCGCACCGAGGTACTGACTACTGGGGTGGTTAATACCCTTGGGGACTAACAGTCCACAAACAGAGGCATCAAGCCAGTGGCAATAAACAAAATACCGAAGTTACTGTAAAATTGCTAGTACAGCGTACTCCAAAATAATGAAAGAAACGTCAATGGCTGATTATCGATTTCTCATTTATCAACAATTGCAATAATATAATTTCATAATTACAATGCCTACATCAATATTTCCTCAGTTTCTAATACCGCGAATTCATGATGCAAATGTTAAAAATAAAGAATACAAAAGTACGCGAGAATGGAACCGTCAATCCAAAACAAATAATCCAAGGACAATGGCAACATCGAAAACAACAAAGAAACAGACACAACATGAGTACGGCACAGAAAAGAAAAATAAAGGCACACACACACACACACACACACACACACACACACTTACAAATGAACAATACGGACCCAATTAAAAAACCATGGATGAGATCAGGTGCACCGGTAGAGTATATAAGACACCCGCCGTGATGACCATGTCAAATCCGGTTGTAAAGTCAAAATTCTAGCACATAAACAAGATTTCTCTCTAAAAAAAGGGTGATTCATTTCTTAACATGAATACCCTTTTTTCTCTTAAAACACATAACAAGACAAAAAAATAAAGCCAAATACAGAAAATGTTCAATTAAGGAAATATTGCAAATGTTTGTTTCAAGTTTTTTACCATATCTGGTTATTCTAGAGATTTTTACAATTTCAATTCCTTTCCTCAAAATTTCAATTCCAATTGTCATTAATGACTAATATCCCACGGGGTCAAAATGCGCATATGCACAATGAAAATTATCAGTAACTTCGGTATTTTGTAATTTCATTCATTTAAAAGATATACAAAAACTATATGTACAAGAAATAATGACAAATAGAGTGAGACATAAGCATTGTAGTATTCTGATACAAAATATCCGATCAATAAAACTGATTGATATACTTTTTTACGATATATGTGTTTTGACTGCTTACTTTCTTATCTACATATAAATTGTCTTGCAGTAGTGTCAAGGTTTTATCACTATTAATAAATTGTTCAGGCAGTTCCAAATTCAGTATCTCTCTAACTTTTTTGGAAAAAGTTCGACATAATTAGCCAATCAGTAGCTAAATCGTTCCTTTGATATAATATATATAGGTATTCAAACAAATTATCGCACACTATCATAAAAAAGCTTGTTTACGGTTTTCTCAAAAGAAGGACATACAAAAGTAGCTTATAACAGTTATCATTGTAAAGGCGGAAAATGATCTTCTGCTGCAACCTGTAAAAGAAAACATCAGATACCATATATACAAAATATAACTGATTAACGCATTTGATTGGTATAATGTAGCTTAATTATTTAAGTTGTATAGATTTTCAATATTTTGTTTTAATTTGATTCGTAAATTGCATGTTTTTTTCACTGGAGTTCACACTGCGAGTGCTTTGTTTTTGAATATTGTGTTTTCTATTTCTGTGCTTTGTAGCAATCTATCGCCATTGTTTTCTGTGTTTAACGTTATTGTTTTTGTGTCCTCTCATAGGCCATGTCTTTGGACTTCGATTTTTGGAAATTCCACTCATTTGTTCCTTCGGTATTCTGCTGCCGTTGTCTTTGTTTTTAGATAGGACGGTTTGATATATGCACGTTTTTACTTTTTACTTTAATCGTTGCATTGCCTGTTTTTCTGCTTTGAAAAAGAAAATCATGATGGTTAACAGTAGTAAATACTCAAAGTAATGCCAATGTTAATGTAACAGGGTTCGTTTCCCGTCCAAATTTCACATGGTTGTAAATGAAAATGAGCGCACTGACCCATCAATATTTTATGCCCACAAAATTAATATGACACTGAGCCATAAATATATTAGATTCTCGAAATTCTGACCATAAGGAGTGACCTTCTTCAATCGCGCTCAATCTTTATTTACCTTCCTTTGGTGGCTTAATTTTACCTCATTTTGTTTTTACCGTATTACTGAATAAATAATAAAGTATAGAAGTTGACTGTAAATTTTGTAACTGCATATAGCTACATGTACATGTATTTCGACAATTTATGTCTCTTCAGTGTAGACCAAATCAAACATTTGGAAATCAATCACGAAATTATGACATATCTATAGAATTTCTATCAGCTTGTGACTGCAATTTGACCTTTGAAAAAGTACAGAAATTTTCAAAAGCACTGACTCTTAGAATAGACAAGAAAAGATATGGGTAAACCCAAATCCAAGGATACTCGATTGTTCACATTCCTGTACAATTTTGAAAAGGGCCATTTTCAAACAAAACAATAAACAAAGAAAAAAAAACGAAAAAGATACATATACGTTTTTAATATGATTTTTTTAAAACTTTTATAGGGTTCGTTTCTTTGCATTCTTTCGGGATCACCAGCATCCCTTACTATTTCTTAGCCATAAGGAAAATGGGGGGGGGGGTTAAATTTCACCTGTACTAGATAATAAAGTTATTTTTATTTATTTGATTTTAATTGGATTTTATGCCTGTCAACATCTTCTAATACAAACATTAATTGGACAGATATTTGCGAGCATTTTGGTCCTTTCTATTTCAATTTTGATTGGCTGTTTTTTTTTTCGTTTTTTTTTCACAATTCTAATTACTATTAATGACTTTTTTTCAAATCTTAGCGTGAACTGATGCTATACGGAAAGACATGGCCATATCTTGTATTTCTAAAATAATTGATATATAATGAAATATTTCCGCTCAAACAATGTTGCTATAAGTTATTAACTGATTCACAAATATACTATCGTAGCTAGACATAGATCACAAAAATAATCAGTAAATAAAAAGTCTAAAAATATACATCGTTTATGCTATTTATAACTTGTTAACCAATGTTATATGTCCGCCTGATACTGAGGAAACGGTGGTGTATGAATATTTGTAGTAGTAACTATCAAAACATTAACAAATCGCTTCAAATCATTTGTAAAAATATAACTCTTAAATTATGTGTTTTCAGGTAATTGATCTAGGGTGAGTTAAACTGATAATAAGTCGCCAAATACCGAACTATTTCCTACGCCATGACCTTGTTATCTGTACTCAAAAACAAATATATATCTTGAATAGATAGTACGCACTGATCGAGTATATGAAAAACCCGGCGTTACAACGAAAAATTGTGCATATGATTTCAGTTGCAGTGGGATGCAGACATAACCTCTCGCCAAGTTAACTTGAACCAGACATAAAAGCTCCCCTAAGTTAACTTATGGACGTTTTCAAATTAATTTAGACAAGTCATAAAAACTACTCTTGGTTAACGTTAGAACTATTCTAGAGCCCTGACTGCGCTGAGCTGTTCTGGTAGTAGAGCCCTGATTGCTTTGTAAATGTCTTTTCATTTCATCACCTACTCCATTATTCCCCCTTTTCTCTTTTTCACAGCCTCATATTTACTTAGTACTGGGTTATTATTTCGCTGAGTAATCTTCGCTGATGGTAATCGTGAGTTGCTGCCGGGAAACTACCGCAGTGGAAAGGGATTTTTTGGCATTCAATAAACAGGTTTAACCCACCATTTCTTTTGACATGTATCATGTCAAGACCTAATAACAATTCTGTCCGGCAATTTTGGGTATTACCCCTGTTTTTTTTATTCTATTATATTTATGATCAAATTGATCTAATTTTCATTTGTAGTCATCTTTGAATTTTGATTTTTCTATGTATAAGTAGTTATAAGACAGAGAATGTAACTTATGTTGCATAATTTATATTTAGTCTCTTTTGTTTGTTTATATTGCAAAATAAATATGTTTGAATGAATTTTAATGAAACGAAAAAATTCTTCGAAGTTTTCTTTTCGGTACATGCTATTAGTACTTCTCAAAATCTTTCTTGTAATGAATTTCAACGTGCAAACTATTCTTAATTTGTCTAGAGTCTTTGGTTTTCTGTTCTGAGCTCAAACAAATGTGTTACTATGTCAGGAGTACCAATGTTTTGCAAGTAGGTGTATATTGAATTTATTAATGACAATTAAACTGCAGTAAAAAAATCAAACCTTTGAGTACAATATCTATTTAAATTCTTAATAGAAAAAAAAACATCCCGAGTCCTAAGGACTATCTTTTTCATGTCAGGAGTCCAACACTTTTTCAAATTAAATTTATGAACTGTTATATTTTCCATTAACTACTACATTTTTATATAATTTGTTGTTAATATATAAATTCTAAGTATTAAAATTTTGTTCAAACATAAAAAAAATATTGACAGCTTTTCATAGCTAAGATTTTTATCTTTAAAAATTTTTCATGTCTTATCCATGTCATTTATGAAAAAAATTTGTAATTTAATTTTGAATACAAATTGTAAATATATATATAATTCTAAATCATATTATTAACCTATTATTTTGTTGCACTCCTGACACAATATAACAACNTTTTCCATTAACTACTACATTTTTATATAATTTGTTGTTAATATATAAATTCTAAGTATTAAAATTTTGTTCAAACATAAAAAAAAATATTGACAGCTTTTCATAGCTAAGATTTTTATCTTTAAAAATTTTTCATGTCTTATCCATGTCATTTAGAAAAAAAAATTTGTAATTTAATTTTGAATACAAATTGTAAATATATATATAATTCTAAATCATATTATTAACCTATTATTTTGTTGCACTCCTGACACAATATAACAACAAAACTCATGATCAACTGTTATGATTGGTTGCAGGTATGTCTCTTACGGCCATTATCGGGGATAAACAATCGAAATCTGATAGCTGACCCCCCCCCATATCAATTCTAGAAAAACTTTCTGGAAAGTGTAAATGTAACTGATGATCGAAGTCCACATCGTTGAAAACGGCATTTAACTAAGACATTTTAAAGAAAAACTCTTAAGTTTTTGCCAATATTTTGTTGAGGAGGAGATAAGATTTTTGGATTTCAGAGCGTATTGGTCACTGACGTAGACATTTTGGTTCTTCGCAAAGCTAATACTATAGGCTTTTTCTTAATACCTTTCTAAAAACGGAGGTATCACTTGAATTATCTTTTCCGAAAAAAATCGACCAAATTTTCTTTAGGCAACTATAACAGGGGAAAAAGTTTACTTATTCTCTTTTTGGATTTATGTTGTAGTTAACATGAAAGAGGCATTTTTCTTCAATATTTGACTCTTTGAGTCTATTTCTAAACTTTATCTTACCATTTACGTCTCCTCCAGGAAAACTTTTACATGTGGGGAAGTCGGCCGGAACTTTAGCATGGTATCTCGGTGATTCATTTATCATCATACCCATACCGTTTGTATTATGAACGTCAATATGACAGTGAAAGAACCATAATCCTGGGTTATCGGCCTTAAACCTGATAACCACATAACCACCTGTTGGGATAATAATAGTATCCTTTTGAGGGGGGGTTGTCCCAATTCAGACCTGGATGGTTCCCTTCCGACCAAGACGAATTTCTCCACTGCGCAGATGTACAATAGTTTTTACCGTCATTACATACTATGTCATACTGATCTTGCCCACCATTTGCTACAAGAGTGGCATTATTTTGATTGTATTTCGCAAATCCCATTTTCATAACATAAAAGGAATGTCCATGCAAGTGAACTGGATGAGACCAGCCCGAACCACTCCCAATGTTGGTCAAAACGAATTGATATACTTGGTCAGAATTGCCTCTGTCAATTGTATCGTAGTATGTACACTCGCAAATAGTTGTCTCGTTGCATTTATCGCAGTTATTTTCCACCTTATTCCACTCGGCATACGCTGCAACCGTTGGGGGAAGGAACTGACGACCATTTACGGATCCAGGTGTGTAACCACTCTCACCTGGAAATGCAAAATTGTAAAAACGTTCAACAGCTTTCCCTTTTACTTCTGCAGTATTTGAGTTTGGATCGATGGACTTTGCATCGTTCCAGGTAAGGCATTTTCTGTATTCATTAGTTGGATAGTATAAGAAAGGACAATTAAACACCTTACAAACTTGGTTTTTTGAACAAGAATTAGGGGTTACTTTTGTAGGACTTAGATTCACAGATGATGACGTGTAATGTAAAATTGCCTCTGCGGCGTGATATTGGCCACGGTGTTTCGGTTCTACCTCAGTCGTCTCTGCAACAAGGAGGTAATTGCCTGGTGACTTTGTTGTATTTAATAAGAAGTCAATTCTTTCTCCGGGTTGAATAATGAAAGATTCCACTTCTATTGGCGAAATTTCAAACCCATCTGAGGCAACTATTGTGATTTTTCTATGCCCTTGAACATAGATGCGAAACGGATACAGTGTTGCAGCTCCGATTATTCGAAATCGGTAGACACTATTCCGCTCTACTTCAAATTTAGTAATTGGCGCCTCGTTGTGCGACGACTTGGAGGAATAAAAACGCCCTTTTCCGTTAATTAAGGCAGAGTGTGTATGGAATCGACTAAATTTGGCTCCCGAAACATCTGATGTTGTTTCAATCCTTTTTTTATTAACAAGATCAAAAACGCCAAAAAGCATTCGTTGATATAGGGTCTCTGGCTCATCGTCATGATTCCAGTCTTGAATCGCCAGTGTGAAAACGTTTGATCCCTCTTGTGGCATCGATATATTCTTTGTGGATTTTGGTATTATTATTAATGGTCCATATAAACCGGCACTTCGCTGATCACCGATATGTGCATGGTAAAAACTTGTCCCGAATGGCTTTCCATAAAATGTGTACGTATAAATTTGACCTGGCAGAATCGGACACTGAGACACGAAAGCTACCCCATCTGACCACGGGGTTTTCTTTTGGTGCATGCCATGGAAGTGTATCGTTGTACTGTCTGTGTGCATTAAGTTCCTCATGTGAACAATTATTTTCTGATCTTCATACGCAGTAATCGAAGGACCAGGAAACCGACGATTTACTGCTATTACCATACGCGTTCTGTAACCATCCGCAGTTATGAAGTCTTCCTCTTCTTTTTCTGTGTACACCTTGCTATCATTAAATCGGACGGCTCTTCCATTTTTGGGTATTAATAAACTTCGTTCTTGCTCATTCATCATAGTGAGACGATGTTCAATTGTAAGATAACATTCACATATGGAATCTGTAGACCGGCAGGTATCATTTTTACATGCAATTCCCTCCTCTGCTAGAATATTCCACCAATCATCATCGGTTCCTTGACTGGCTACCATACGAAGCATGGTTTTGATAAATACGAAATACACCACAGAATAAAACATCATGATTTCATTGAATTTAGTCTGAAAATATAAAAAGTAAAATGATGTAGGTCTTAAATTAAAGATAAATATATCAGGGAGACAAAAATTAATATACCAATCGGAAGAATTCATACTTGAATCATTCGGTCATTGTATGCCACTTACTTTCATTCTTGGTGAGGAATATCAAACTATTTGAGTTTGGAATCTTCTGTTTTTGTAATTCCATTTTTTTTTTTGGAAAACTAAACGATATTACCGAAAAGGCGTTTTCGCATGTGACATATAAAAAGATGAATTACTGATTTTCCTTAAGAATATCAATTAAAATCAAAAACAAAAGCCTTGTTGTTCAATAAACATTTGGTCGATTAACCAACATCTGTTTTGAACGCAATCTACTCATATTGTGCATTCTTTGTAAATATAATATCTCCAGCTAAACATTTTATTGTTTAAGTGAAATCTATGAAATTCTACAAAAGTAGATTTCATTCGATAAATTAATCATTGCCCTGTTTTACAAAACTATGTATTAGAAGCACTACTTGTTTAATAATTCTTGGAGAAGTTTTTCAGCACGAGTACATGGGCGAGGACCGGAATGCTTCTACCTGTGTATGAGTGTGGAAAAGTCCCACTTTGTTTCAAAACTTGTGCCACAATAAGAATTTTTGTTTCCAGAATGTACGATATACATTCTTGATTGTCATATTCGTGATTAAAACCAAAGTGCGCGTGTCCGTAGTGTTATGATTTAGGTCGTTCGTTGTGAACGCATGGTATGAAGTGTGTTCAATTCCAGCTTAAAATAATTTGCATTTTTGTGAAATTTTATTTATGGTAAGGTACAGGTATATAAACGAAGATATATTCAAATGAATGACTATAAATCTGGTCTAAGTAGCGTAAAGACAGCCACTAAAAAATCTCAAAAACTAAAGATACATTGAAACTCTCTTTGATGTTATTCATATGACTTTTGAAAATTTTTAAGGCTAATTTTACAAATATTAATGTAACAAATGAATAAATATTTCATTTGGTCTAAGTTGTGTATCTAGCGGGTAAATTCTTTGGTAACCAACATCGGAGTGTCAAACGTACACGTTTAATAACATATTCGAGCCCAGCAGTCTGGCAGCATGTTTGAGACGTATAATGTTACGTTTTTTTTTCAGCCAGCAAGGCACTAAATGATAATACAATGTATATCTGCGTGGGGTACTTTGGTACAAAATATATTATTCCACTATATTTCTGTAACTTGACTAATAACTTATTTTCATTGGCCAGGACTGCAACACGTGACTTTGAACAAAACATCGTGTCTCCCGCTGAACGTCGTGTCCAAATATCATATTCCCCTCATTCGAAATTCTCTAGATTTTACAACGGTATTCATATGAGTGAGTGAGTTTAAGCAAAAAAAAAAAACAAAAACAAAAACAAAACAAAACAAAAATTGTTCCGAGTTAAGAGACAGCTCAGTTTTTTCCAGTAATTCAGACTTATTAAACACTTTTCGAAATGTCCCATATCAAGTTACATTCCTGCCGTTGTACCCTGCATACAAACCATGAACTTCATTATCAGTTTCCATTAGTTCATTTGTGTTGTCATGTCAATTTCAAAAATCAATAAAACAAATTTATTTCAGCAACGGCAATGCCTTTTCTAAGTTACGTGTACCATGAGTCGTTTTACTCGATTAAATTTTCACCGGTACATACAGCCTTCGAATACATGGATGGTGTTTTTAGAGAAAACGGGTTTCCAGACGAGTTTTTGTCAATTTTGCCTGAACTCTTCAGGACAATTTACAAATTTTCAGAAAAGATTGAGTGAAAGCAGAACCCCGTCTGGATCCTGCCACCAATGATTTGTACAGGCAGTTTAGACGTCAAAGTGGAATAAAATATTTATTTCCCATGTATGATGGAGATATGAAGATTTGTTTACCCTCGGGGAATCATATTTCCCTCAGGCGATGCCTTCGGGAAATATGATTCCCTCGGGTAAACAAATCTTCATATCTCCCTCTTACATGGGAAATAAATGTATATCACTTGAATGAAACTGGTCAAAGTCGATTATTTTTTATTGTAGAGTGCCCAGCAGATTGTGATGTTTTAGCCATTAATTCAAAATGGATAATCTTTATATTTTCAAATAGGGTCTGTAAGTCTCGTTCAATTTTGACACTTCCGGGTACAAAAATTGTACCCGGAAGTTGCATTTTTAACAAAAATACATGACGTTTCAAACAAATCTGCGGACGTCACAATGTTCAAACGTCATATTTTAGCGGGAAACGTTTTCAAATTTTAATTTTATCGTGAATTCTCGGTGTCAAATGACGAGACTTACAGGCCCCATAAGTACTGCTACTGACTATGCCAGTAGCTGATTGGGTATTCAGAGGAATCTAGCCTTAACAGATAATATGAAGTTTTCGTTTGCCAATATAATACATAGTTCAATTATTAATCTGTATCATGTAACTCAATCTAAATACGACTACAAAATTCAAAATTAAAGTACTCACTGATCCATTTAAAAATATAATCTCCTATTTCAAATTAATAGTACTGAGTGTTTTTAGCACTTTAAAACTGCCTCTGTTAATTTTATTTCTTATACTAGAGATTTTTCAATTGATGTTCTACCTGCATATGAATATCTAGTGATACTTTTTTGAATTTTAGTGCAATGCACTTGTTTTAAATACTGCTTTTCATAGAGTTAACAACCATAAAAGAAGTAATATCGTGTAGTTCTTTGACAGGAATGACCCCAGTAGAATCCACTTCCCAACCAAAGGTAGGTGTTAAGGTCCGATTCCTCCCTCGTTAGCATAACCCCATGTAATGCCCAACTGATTAATTAAGCACATTTCGTTTTTTTTCTCGAGTTTTTTTCCTTGTTTGCAATAAACTTGTTGAAAAAAAGAAGCAATTAAACTTATATGAGCAGATGCTGAAATTAAAGATCTTCAAATCAAAGACTTTGGATCAATTAAATAAAAAAAATGTCTTTTTCAATCTTTTCACTTAAACCAAGCTTATTTTCACAAATTTTATTTTTGAAAGAAGTAGCAAATAGAAAAGGGGGTCCGGTTGGGAAATGGAAGGTAGATTTTTCGAATTTTTATGGGCACGTTATTTTGACGACTTGGCTTTTCAGCTTTCATCATGATAAAAGCAAATAATTAGTACATGTACATAAGACTATCATAAATCAATACATTTATTGTGAAATATAGCTGTTTGCACTTTTTTGACATGCGAAAGGTCTGCAATTTTCAGATAAATCTATGTTCTTTCATTGTGCCAAATGTAGTTCTCAAAACAGACCAGGGGCAAATTGATTTTTTGTTCAACTTTCACCATTCAATTTTTTTTTCAGTGTAACGTTTAATATTCGTAGTTTAACGTTCAACATTCACTAGCTTTCATTTCAACGTTCAACATTCGCAGTTCAATATTCATTTGTTTCCAGTTCAACGTTCAATATTCGCAGTTCAACAGTCAAACTCATATTTTTCAGTTCAGCGTTCAACATTTGCAGTTCAACGTTTAACATTCAGGATTTTTTCTCATTTCAGCGTTCAACATTCTTAGTTCAACGTTCATTATTCCAATTTTGTCAGTTCAGAGTTTAATATTCGCAGCTCAAAATTCAACATTCATTTTTTTTTTCAGTTCAATGTTCAACATTCGCAGTTCAACGTTCAACATTCATTTTTTTTCAATTAAAAGTTCAAAGTTAAACATTCTCATTTCAAGGCGTTCAACATTCAGTTTTTTCAGTTAATCCTTGAACATTCATTTTTTTTCAGATCAACGTTCAGCATTCGCACTTCAACATTAAGCATTCATTTTTTTCAATTTAATATTCGACATTCGCAGTTCAACGATCAACATTCAAATTGTATTCAATTAAACGTTCAACATTCAATTTATTTTTCAGTTCAACGTTCAATATTCGCAGTTCAACATTCAACATTCATTTTTCTCAGTTCAACGTTCAACATTCGCCGTTCAACGTTCAACATTCATTTTTTTTTCAGTTCAGCGTTCAATATTCGCAGTTCAACGTTCACTATTTTATTTTTTTCAGTTCAACATTCAAAATTATTTTGTCTTCCAGTTTATCGTTCAACATTCGCAGTTCAACATTTTCAGTTCAACGTTTAACATTCGCAATTAAATGTTCAACGTTCAATTTGGTTTAGTTTAACGTCAAAATTCGCAGATAAATGTTAAACATTTAATTTTCTTGCAGTTCAACGCTCAACATTTACAGTTCAACGTTGAACATTTAATTTTTTCAGATCAAAGTTCAACATTCAATTTAATCAGTTCAACGTTCAACATTCGCAATTCAAAGTTCACCATTAAAATTGTATTTCATGTCAACGCTCAACATTCCCAGTTCAATAACTTTTATTGTAGATAAAAAGATTTTTGGAAAAAAGTTTCCCTTTTATCTTCATCCGGATAATTTAATATCGTATCAGTTGACTTTGGGTCAAGGCTGCATGATCAATGCATGATCATGCACATGCATCGTTTTCATTGGTCAACTGTTATCTGAGATCAGGGGTTATCGTGTTACCACAAGAGCCATGCTACGCGGCCAGTTTACCAAAAAGTTTTGTTGTGGAAGGTTTATATCGGTTTTTTTTGTGGCATCAAGGTTAAATTTAAAGAATATTGGTTGTGGATACTCAAGTCAAGATACATCAGACCTGAAGAAGGAAATCCTATATTGGAATCAACTTGGTCCTGGGACGACGCATTTACCGGGGTAAAAGCGAACCTTTATTTCATTTATATTTTCCAAACATAGTCTGCACATTTGCTCTCGTTTTAGAATGGTCCGTCGTGTATTAGTATTTGGTCACTCTTTTATACGGCGATTGCGAGATTTCGTATACGCAAAGAGGCACCAGGGTTGGTTTAATTTAGGTTTAGACGGGACGGACGTGCAGGTCGATTTTTACGGTTTGGGAGGCGGTACTCTTCGGCCGGGTCGGAAATGCATTCAAAAGCGAGAGCACATGTCAGTCATGGATAGTTATTTACATTTAGATTGTGTATTTTTGCAAATTGGAGGTAACGATTTATCAAATGAATCAAATCCTTCAAAATTAGCTCGAGATATTATGTCATACGCCGATTACATCATGCACAGTTATAATGTTGGTCACGTGATTGTTGGACAATTGCTTCCGAGGTACTCCGAGAGTCAGTCAGCTGACTACAATAACAAGGTTATCGAGATAAACAAAATATTGAAACAACAGGTATTGTCAAAAGTAAACATGACATTCTGGGAGCACCGTGGTTTTTGGAAAGACACATTGTCATTGTTAGATCCTCGAGACAATATACATCTAAATGATCAGGGTTTGAAAAAGTATGCGCAAAGTGTAAAGGCTGCGGTAGGCAGTCCCTTGCGGTCATCGTAACAGATTCAATAGTACAAACTTAAGCTTTTCTAATTATTACTGTTATACACGACAATTATTACTATCTTTATTCACAAAAAAGATTTGAGATTGCACAATGCAAACATCGTATCAAACTTTTTTATGACACAACTTTATGATGCACTATTTTTATTATTTTATTGAATTTACGCTTTTTCCGTTATTGATAATAATTAACAAGACTTTTGTTTGAGTTTTATAATAAGCTATAATTTCTGTGTACAATGATGATTCAGAGGCAGTGTAGATATTTGTTTCAGTTGATGTCCCGAAATTATATTCAAAATTTATGTCTTAATTTACAGGTGTTGAAGATGGGAATACATCTTCGGTATGGTTAGGCAATGGTTATGCCTAGATAGATTATTAATATGTTTATGGTTAGGCAATGGTTGTGCCTAGATACAATAATTATTTGTTCATGGTTAGGCAAGGGTTATGCCTAGACATAATAATTATTTGTACAGGTTATGCCTAGATAAAATATTTATTTGTACATGACTAGGCAATGGTTATGCCTTAGTACAATAATTATTTTACATTATACATGGTTAGGCAATGGTTATGCCTAGATAAAATATTTATTTGTACATGATTAGGCAATGGTTATGCCTAAGTACAATAATTATTTATACTTTATACATGGTTAGGCAATGGTTATGCCTATTTCAGATATTATGTTTTCTGATAAATCAGAAAATGCCTGGTTATACTTATTTTATACAGGTTTTTTCGAACAGTTGCCAAAGGCAATGAGCCTCAGCGAATTTAGACCAAGATAAAACATAGTAATATATACATTTTGTTTCTTGTGTATGCAGGTACAGATGAGGAGCAAATACTATTTAGGCATTTATCTTTCAGCAATGAAATCACCATGCAGATGACGGTTGAAAATGTCATAATTCATCTGTATGCTGTACTATAAATATATTCCTATACTCATTTCATGAATTTCTTTCTGATAGATATGCCTAAATCAAGGTCACGGCTGAAGAGAAAGGCAGCACCGGTGTCCTTCACCGAAGTAGAGGACCCGGGCCAGGATGATCCTGTACCAGTTGAGGCAGACAATGTACAGTTGTCTGAGATTCTCCCATCACCCAGAAGAAGACGTCGTGCTAACTCGCGGGTCACCAATCAAATTGTAACAGAAATGCTTCCGCAAACATTGCCAAACATACCTACAGCTGACCAAATAGCAGCATCCTTGTTTAACCAACTGAAAAACTCTGGTTATCAGTTATCCAGGAATGAATCTGCTAATACCAGTAGACTACAGACCGACTCATTTGGAAGTTCCTTCCAAAATATGTTTAACTCAAATGAGGCAACGCCAACTTCAGACAATCCAAATGACATTCCTC
>MJUU01066674.1:5534-20337 GCA_002080025.1 Modiolus philippinarum
TCTTGAAGTCACCATGAGACCATAAACAATGACCAATCACTCAAGATGGCTTAAGACTCCAGTTTGATATATGTATACAGTGTAAGAGGTTCTTTCATTTTAATAATAAAATTTTAATCATTATTTACAGTAAAAGTATATGAAAAAGACACAAGTATCCTTAAATATGTAATATATTTTATAATTTTATATAATATAAAAAAGATCAATTTCCTCTAAGGGACCGCCCATTTAACCTGAAAAAGGGGGGGTATGTTTTTTTTTTTTTTCTGGACAGAAAATTAATTTTTTTCACTGGTATCAACAAAATATTTTTCAAATGTGACATTATTTTTTGGGACAGAAAACCTCCTTCAGAAATTTTTTTTTTATCATTTTTGCAGCCAAAATATTTTTTTCACATAAAAGCAGCTCCAAAATATTTTTTAGAAAAAAAAATAGCCCTCCCTTTCAAGTTAAATGGTCGATCCCTAAGCAATAGAAAAATATTAAAGTCCTTCTAACCAACAATTGACATGAGGGTATAATAATTCATAAAAAGACCTTTATATTATTTCTTGCACTTGAAACATTGAATTATTCCCCCCAAAAAATTCATCAAAAAGTTACAAAAGTTTTTATTTTTTGTGTCGTAAGGGACAGACCATTTAACCTGAAAAAGGGGGGCTATGGTTTTTTTCGTGAAGTTTATGTAAAAAAATATTTTGGCTGCAAAAATGATGAAAAAAAAAATATTCTGAACGGGGCTTTCTGCCCAAAAATAATGCTTATTTTAGAAGTTACTGTGAATTTTTTTTTATTTTGTTTCTGATGTTGCCATTGTCCTTGGATTGTGCGTTTTGGATTGACGGTTCGGTTCTCACTGACTTTTCAAAATAAATGTTTATACTAATTTTCTGTCCAGAAAAAAACATAACACCCCCCCACACACACACACACTTTTTCAAGTTAAATGGTCGGTCCCTAAATACATGGATAATCGGTGTGTTTCCGCAATGTATACAAAACATTTGAAGTGAATCTAAATATCTGTTTCCTTGTATTTTTATCTGTCTTGTTTATATATTGAAAACCTTCCAACATCCAGAAGATAATTTATCCAAAATAAATTCAGTATTGTTTTGTAAACTGTCACACCAGGTGTAACTAGGTTTGTTTGAAGTGAAGTGAACTAGATAGCAGACACTTATTTTACATCTCAGACAGACGTACCATTGTGACATATTTAGAAATGGTGTGCTCGAGTGTTTCTAGGCAGACGTACCATTGTGACACATTTAGAAATGGCGTGCTCGAGTGTTTCGATAGTGTGATTACACACTTAGGCCAATTATCCGTTTCTGTTTTATGAACAGATTATTTAAGTAAAAATGATATTAATCGAAATCCCGTAACTTCAGCAGCGAAAATCAGTTGAGAATATTGAAAGATGTACGGATTTGTAAACATGATCAACAGAAGTCAGTAAAATATTTTTGTTGTACATTTCTGAAAATCGATTACTCTTGTCAATTTGTTTATAATTGCATCTGGAATATATAAATGCATCCGGAACTCTTAGTTCGAATTGAACTAGCGGAGGAGGAGTTCGCGGATAGGAACCCCCTTTTTCTAGAAAAAAGGTTTCACATTTTGTGTAGCACCTAGGCAAAACCAAAAAAATGATCAGTCCCAAAAGTGTTGGTTTCATTTTGGTGTTTCAAGCTGTAATTTAGTGTTGATAAGCATAAATATTCATTTTTTTACAAAAGGATTCCCTCATGGAGTATGTATTTTCTTGGTATATAAAAAGAATAGGGGAACTTAATTCCACAGTTCTGGTAATGTCAATAAAAATGAGTAAGTTCCAAAGTCTTAAAAAAAATAGGGAAAAAAATATCAAACAATTAAAAAATTTCAAGTGCACATCTTCATTGATTCAAAGATTTTAGGTCGAAATTTTGGAGGAGTTGATTTCACAAATAGGTACGCTATGACTTGAAAATTACTGAGTTCCGAAGTCAAGTTAAGGGTCCAAAGTCCGGAAAAAATCAAAATACTTCCATAAAGAAGGATGCACATCTTCTATATATATAAAACATTCTGTCAAAAATGAATAAGTTCCAAAGTCCAGAAAAATGTGGAAAACCTAGAATTAATTCTATAAAGTCAGGTGTATCTTCAATTTTGAAAGGGATATTTTAGTCCAGACTTGCTGGGATATGGGATATTCTGAGGACCCATCCCTCATTGTCCACGCAAGACGAGGCCCGCCCGACATTTACCATATTATAACCCGGATTTGCACTCCGTGTAACCCGAACAAACATGGTAAAAAACGATTTGAACCCTCCCCACTTTTTTCTGGATCCATGTCGGAACCCCCTATTTCGAAGCCTGGATCCGCCGGTTAATTGTGTTATGGGGACATCCACTCTTGATGTTATGCATCGAAGAGTTTTTGATATGCAGAATTGACCTTTGAAAATTTTCGAGAATGATTTTCAATATTGCGTTTGGAGTTAATAATAACCTCACTAATAGTACATGTATTACTTGTATAATACCTTCTTCGATGAAAATATGATTAAAAAATAATGTTTATCTTCACATGTAACCCACTATAGCATGCTCTTGTATTTAGGGGGACGACCATTTGATTTTCAAGGGGGGGCTTGGGCATTTTTGTAAATAAATAATTTAATCCTGGTGCCAGTGAAAATAAAAATTCTAATCATCTTTGTCATGAAAATAAATGATTTGAATTTGATTTGAAGAATAAATTTTTTGTTGCAAATGTGAATAAATAATCTGTCGTGACATTTGTGAAAATAAATATTTTTTTCCAGACTTTTATGAAATAGGAAAATATCGCCAAAGCCCTCCCCTGAAAATCAAATGGTCGCCCCTTTAATATACGCTATTGAGGGCGACGGGGGATTGAAAGTTTGCAGTCAAGTGATAAGTAAAAGATGCCATATGCAGTCTTCGAGCCGTCAACCAGGTAATTTTACATTTTATGACTGACGACACTTGTTTTATGTTTAAACTGACGACATTCTAGTGCACTTATAAAGAGCAGAAAAAAATCAACCGGGAAGGCGATTACTTTATTGCTAGAGACAAAATTGATTGAAATTGTAGATACATATCGTATCAATTGCACCATATATTTAATATAATATTGATAATATACAAAATTAACATGATTCAAGCTCAATAATATTTTTAAGTGCGTTTCTCATTGCATAAATAGTTAAATTCACTTTTATTTACATTGTAAAATTGTTTTCCGTTTTTCAAGTATTTTATTAAGGGAGGTAAAAATTTTCAAATAAAATCTTTATGTTACATAGAGGAAAAGAAAGATAAATCAAATTTCAACGGATTACTTTTTGACATAAGAATAACAAAGGAAATGAGTGTTATGTATAGTAATGTTTACGTTATGTAATGTTAAGTTTCTTGTCCGATTTTCTCTAATAAGCGACTTAATGGTTTTTCTGTTTGAATCATTTCTGAGTCTAAAAGTACTGTTGGGCCCTTGATATATTATTGTGTATGGCCCTGTCCATTTTTGTAACAACTTTGGGGATTTTCCCTTGGGAACTTTGCTGCAATATAACCAAACTTTGGAATATAGAGTGAGGGTAGTGTCTTCTGCCTTTTTATCATGTTGAGTTTTATATTTTTCTTGTTTCTGCTTAATATTTTCAGCAGCAACCTCTCTGTACACCTTTAGCTGGTCAAGGACTCTCATTAAATGCAATTTGGGTTCTTTTGCCATATTTTGTTTTGGTATCAATGCAACATCAATCGGTAGCCTCATTTCTTGGCCAAAAAGAAGAAAATAAGGAGAAAATTGGATGGATTGAATTGCTGGGGTTGACCTGTGTTGGGATGTAATTTGTCCAGTCTGATTGATCTTCATTACAATATGTACGTAGGGTTTGTGCTATGAAAGAATTCATTCTTTCGCATGTGGCATTTGTTTCTGGATGATATGAGCTTGTGTAATGGCGTGTAATTTGGAATAGTTCACAGAGAGCTTTAACTAGTTTTGCCATAAAATTTTTACCTCTATCCGAAATGAGTGTTCGACAAGCACCAAAACGAGAAAATATTTCATTAAAAAGGACCTTTGCAACCTCAATAGCCTCCATAGATTTTAAAGGAAAGGCTTCACACCATTTAGAGTAGCTATCAACAACAAGGCGGAGATATCTGTATTTGTCTGGTGTTGCTGGAAGCTCTAGGAAGTCCATATGCCATCTTGAAAATAGTTCTTCGACTGGAAGTGGTTGGAGTGGAACTGGTCTCTGATGTTTTGAGTTCTTGGATTGCTGACAGACTTCACAGGTTTTAATGTATGTATTTATATCAGCATACATGTTCTTCCAATAATATTTTGACCTTTCTCTCTTGTCCTTGGTGTCCGCCTCCAGCTATGCAGTCATGGTATGATAACATCAGGTCACAGCGTAGAACTTCTGGAACACAAAGTTGTTTAACAAGATTTTGATTAGCAGGCAAATTTCTGGCTCTCTCTTTGTATATGTGAAATAATATACCATCAACAATTTCATAATGTTCAGCTTGAAATACCAGTGACCTAGCATCATTATCATTTTCAGGTAGAAGGTTGTTTAATTTGAAGTCAAAAATTGGTTTAAAGTCTTTGTCATTTTGTTGGAGTTCCCTGAGTGTTTGATGATCTGGTACCTTGTATTCATCTTCCGGAGTATCAATGGCTAAAATTTCTGGTGTGGGCTTCCTGGAGTCATACTTATATTCAAAGGTCACAGATAAGTATTCTTTCTTTTCTGCTTGGACTGATCCTATTGTAGGGAGTTCATCTTCCTCTTGGTCTTGTGTTTCTTCTGGGTACTCTCTTCTTGATAGCGCATCAGCATTTTGGTTCTGTGTTCCAGGTCTATGGACAATGTTGAACTTGTACTGCTGAAGGAACAAGGCCCATCTCCCAAGTCTACCTGTCGCATCCTTGTTACTGTCTAACCAACGGATAGTAATGTTATCTGTATATGCAGTAAACTCAGAAGTTGACAAGTAAGCCTTAAAGGTTTTAATTGCTTCAACCAAAGCAAGTCCTTCTTTATGGTTGATGTGCCAACGTCTTTCTTGGTTTCGAAGTCCTCTACCACCATAAGCAATAACATGTTCGAGACCATCTTTATTTTTCTGTCCTAAGACATAACCAATTGCAGCATCGGATGCATCCACAGCAAGAGTAAAAGGCCTTGAAAAGTCAGGGAAAGCTAATATTGGGGCTGACGTTAATTTTTGTTTTAGTGTGTTAAAAGCCAATTCATGTTCATTTTGCCAAGAAAATTGAGTATTTTTGCAAAGTAGAGCATGAAGTGGGGCACAAATTATACTGTAGTTATGTATAAACCTTCTATAGTATGTACACATACCCAGAAATGATCTTAAGTGTTTGACAGATTTTGGCCTTGGATATTCTGCGACAGCAGCTGTTTTAATTTTGTCAACTTGGATTCCACCTTCAGATATTATGTGACCAAGATATTTGACTTGTTTGGCGGCAAAGTGACATTTAACAGGTTGTAAAGTTAGATTTGCTTCACGTAATTTTTGAAATACCAAACTTAGGTGTTGTAGATGCTCATCAAAACTTTTTGAGAATACCAGAATATCATCTATGTAAATCAATGCAATCTTCCAGTTTAATTCTTGAAGAACTTTTGTCATTAACATCTGAAATGTGGCAGGGGCATTTGTTAATCCAAAGCATAATCTTTTGAATTGGTAAAGACCTTGATGTGTAATGAATGCAGTTTTGTGCTTTGTTCTTTCATCTAACGGTATCTGATGAAAACCCGAAGCAAGATCAAGAACACTAAATATATTTGCTTTTGAATAGGCAATTGTGTCAAAAACTTCTTCAGTTTTAGGTATGGGGAAGGACACAAGCTCAGTTACAGCATTTAACTTTCTGTAATCTACAGCAAATCTGTACTGTCCGTTTGGCTTTTTGACAAGTACAACAGGGCTTTGGTATGGGGACATAGACTCTTCAATTATATCATTTTCTAGCATTTTTCTTATGTGTTTCTCTGTTTCAAGTCGCATTTTGGGAGGCTGTGAATAGCGATTTGATTTAACAGGTTTTTCATGTACTGTATCAATTGTATGATAATGAAGGTTTGTTTTGCCTAATTCTGATTCATCTTTTGCAAACACATCTCTGTTTTCATTTATTAATGTACGAAGTTCTAGAATTTGTTCTTTTGACAAATTTTGTGTGTCAATTTGAACTTCAAGTTCTTCATTTTTTTCTGTATGGTTTTGACCATTATCATTTAAGGGAATTTGTGGGTATTTTAATTCAAAAACTGGCTGCCCGTGTATAGCATACACTTTTGCTAGTGCTGTTCCATGTTTAAATGTAACTTTTTCATTTGTAGGATTTAGCAGACGATATACCACTATTATATTATTTGAAATTTGGTTTAAACATCTACTACCTATCAGCTTCTTTTTGTATAAATATTGGGTAGGTTCCAAAATGACTGTCTTTTTCCTGATTGTTTTGGCCAAATTAAGTGGGAAATTACATTCAGAATAAGGCGGGATTGTTATAGTTTGTGAAGTTTTGCAAGACAAATGTATTTTTCAGCTTGATTTTTAGAATATAGGGCTGCAACAGTTGCTCTGAAAAACTTATTGTAGCCTTATTAGCATTAAGAAAATCTTGTCCTAATATTAACTGAAGTTTTAAATCTTCTAAAATATAAAATGGATGTGTCATTTGTAACTCATTTACATCTATTACTAGGTCAGTTTTCCCTAATATTCTGTGAACTGTGTCACAGACACCTGTGACAACTGAAATGTCTGACTTCCGCCATTCTGGCCAACTACCATTGTAAAATGCCCTTTCAAGAACTTTACGGCCTATTACTGAAATGTTTGCTCCAGTATCAACCAGAGCATTTACATAAAGGTTTCCTACTTTGACAGAAATTTTATTTTTGTTTTTAATAGCAGATTTAATGGTTGCTATAGAGGTTGAGTTTATGAAGTTATCCATTCTTATTATATAAAAAAACTTTATGATTTATTGAAGCTTTAGAATTCAAGGCAATTGATGCGTATTTAACTTTTCACTTTAGTAACAATAAAAATGTGTCACATGTGATAAAAGGCTGTACTCACCCTTAGCAGAACTTCTGGGAAAATGTTGTTGGTTTTCATAGAACACAAATTACAACTTCCACTTTGGTACTGCTTCTCCTTGAATTCCGAACCTAATCTCTAAAACATTGTCAGCATCTTATTAGTGTCTCCACGAGAATCGAAGCCGGGTCTCGCACCAAGTCAAGTTACACTACAAGATTCCTGGTACCTCAACTAAGGGACTGTTCCCCAATCTAGTGACAATTTCATCAATAGACAAAATTATGGATAACTACAACTTTAGACCTCAGTGGAGACTATTGAATTTCCCAAGTCAGTTACCAGTGTGTAGTCAATATGGACTTAGTCATAGATTTCATTGTTATGCAAATATGAAAACATGTTTTAAATGTGGAAAAAATGGACATTATGCAAGAGTGTGTTATACAAGATGGAGAACATCATTAAACAATCAAAATTTGGAAAACTCTGTGAATAAGGACAAAAAGTGCAAATCAAAGAGAAGAGCAGAGCGAGATGCAGCAAGATACCAGATGTATATTCAGAGGAAACAGATTACACGTGAGTTGCCATTTGCTAATGTGCGAACTACAGCTTTTATCTCTTCATTGGATGCTGCATGTACCGTCAAAACTGAACTTAAGCAAGTGAAAGCACAATTAAAAGAAAGTAAATTAAAACTTCAGATCGCAGAGGATCAACTTAAATCAAAAGATAGAGAAATTTGTGAAATTAAGGAACAATGTCACCAGAAAATAGCTGAGACTTCAATATGAACAGAAGATTTATGAAATAAATGAGGAACTAGCAAAATATAAAAGTGTGGATACAGAGAAGGAAAACATTTTTCAGTTATTTTGTCAGAACGATATTTTAAGGGATCTAAATTCAAAAATTAAAGATAACTTCAGCGGAATCACAATCTAAGTGTATAAGCCTAAATCAAAGATTAACTGAATATTTTTCTGAACCTTTTCAAAACTATCTTCATTTTATATATAATTTCCTTAACAACCTAAACATATCCGGGAGAGGACTTTTCATAATGTTTTGTAACTTTTGTCCAATCCCTTTTGCAAATTTGTTTTTGCGAATAAAATATGTTTAATGTAATGTACCTAAACATATAATTTTAATCCGTCTAGCAAACATGTTTCTCAAGATTATTTCTAACACTTATTACAAACAGCACAATTTCAATTAGCACCTTATTTTTGACAAGTGAAATAATCCTTTTTACCAAAATCCATGGCAATTTTATCTAAGTATTTTTAACAGCTTTACCATGATCAAAAAGCATTCATATATTTTCCAAAAATCTAAAATACAAATAATGACATAATCTTATAATTCCTCAAACAAAAAATGATTCAACAATTAAATATAATCCGGGTTTTATCTAGAATCCCTAAACAACTGATATTCTCAGATTATAAAAATACTAAATTTGAATTAAACAGAATAATTAACATCATTAAGAGAAAATATTTATAACAGAAAATGAATCTTTGCACTAAAATATTAAATACAAGAAAATGAATACAGTAAAGGGAAATAACTCTATAAATTTATCATGAGTGCAAAATGCATCATTTTGCACTGGTGATATACTCTCCCTTCCTCACCAAGATTTCTCCGAAATCTTTGTCATTTAAACAATTTAGCTACCATGATTAACAAAAATTTGCATAGAACAAACATACCAAATAGTGAAAATAATGATTAAAAAAAATCTCTATGTGAGAACCAGCAAATGGGTGAAAAAGTTCAGCAAGCAATACATGATACATGTGTGAAATACATGTTAAAGACATAGATAATTATATATATGCATGTTAAATGAAGACGAACACAAATAATTCAAAACAAATAGAAATCATTGCATATTAAAGTAAATGTGCATGATATACATACTGAAACTAATAATGTAAAATCATCAACAATATCATAAGTAATTGATACTTTACACATACATACGTGTATACCTAAAAAAATATCAAATTGCTACTAAGTGAATAACTGGGTATCATATCATTACATAAACAATATCAATATTGAAATCAAATTATAATTAATTAATAAACAACTTGGGGTATTCATAGCCACAAAAATGATCAGTAGAAAAATGAAAGAAAACAATGGTTTGACAAAAGCAAATCTGCTTTCTTAATTTTTTTTTTTCAATTTTGAACTTCTGTATGGGCTCGCCATTCCCATTCAGAAGATACCAAGAAATCAAAGGTTGGTTGGCGATTCCAAACTTTAATTCTGGTAACCAAATATCTAAAATCATCGCAAACACTTATAGTGTGAGATTTACCATTGCTGTCTTTTTTTTGTATTAATTGTTCTGAGAACTAAATATAAGCCAAAATAATTTAAACTGAAAGGGAAAAAGAAAAAATTTTGCACAATGCCCGAATTACAATCCACTAAACTTGTGCCTAAACACTGGATTCAAAGTTACGACATATGAGCTTTGAAAAAAAAGAAAAGAAATGAAGACAATTATCATTTTGATATAAGTTTGACTGTTACACACAACACATACTGATCTATAAAAAAAACAAATTATAAATGTTAATACATGAATACATAAAATCTAGAAAAGTTCCTAAGACATGTAAGACAACAGTGAATTAAATCATACAATAAACATGATGATCATAAATAGCCATAATCAATTAGCATAATCCATAGCATTAATGAACACAATAAAATATAAATATGACTTGTCAAGTCATGCTGAAATTATGAAGCATCATATCATATTCATCATAACAAAAAAAAATTCATAACACATACTTTTAAATATACAATTCAACTATGTTTGATAAGACAAATGTTTCATAAAACAAATAAAATAAGTATAAACCGTAAATGAAGCAATAATTTTACATTAATTTTCTTATTTGTGTAATTAAATGTCCTTCTTCTGTTTTGGATTTTCCTTTAACTGGATACAGATTCGACTAAGTCGAATATTAAGAACAATGACATTCCTTCCTCAATACTGAGTGGTACAGTAAGGAGATGCCATTGTCTTTTACCAGTCGCCTGGTTGGTACACCACGATGCCTTCCACCAGTCGCCTGGTGTACATTTAAAGATCCCAAGTATTGGACATAGTCGTATTTCCAATCAGTCGCCTGATTTTATACCGTTGTATGTTCATATTTTGGAAACAATATGTCGCTGACCAGTCGCCTGGTTAGCACCGTTAGGAACCATAATGGTTAACACCATTTTAACCAGTCGCCTGGTTATGCCAATCGAACATATAGAAACACTAATGTTTCCAGCCAGTCGCCTGGCTAAACCACGGTCAGAACCAGTCGCCTGGTTTATGCCAAAGGTACCGACTGTAAGTTTCCTTTTCCCATATACTCGGTATATGGTACAGAGTCAGGGAAACTCACTTCTGCTCATAATCTGGCTTTCTGTACTCCGTTTTAACTTTTGAATTCAGCTTTTTCTTCTTTTCTTTTTTAATTCTGGTAACTTCTGAGAATCATGACATTTGCAACATTGACAATAGTAAAGTACAGCCTGCACATGTGACACTTAAATATTTACACCTAGCTTATTATGTTTATTGGATAGATAAATACTAATTTTCTGATTTCTTTAAATTCTTCTTTCCATTTCTCTTTGCTATGTGTGCATTTTAGAAATAGTATGCATTTTGAAACCTATTTATATGAATACAAGTATGTATTTTTAAAGTAAGACTTATCCTCATGTGAGCATGAGCAAAAATGAAGAACCAGCAATGCATTTGGATAGCTTCAAGTTGCTATTTTGCAAAAAAGATTCGTTTAGTAATTTATTTGCTGGTGAATAGGCTCATCACTTCCCATTTACCAGAGATCTCCAGGATAAGATTTGATTGATGAGGTCAACTCCTGTCCTGTGATCACCAAAACATGTTCCAAAAATGTTTAGGAGTACAATTGTTCTGTACTTAAAAAAAATACATTGCTGAATCTTAAGTTTCACAGTACTGAGGGAAAAAAAATGTACTGAGGACACTTCAAAAATAATTTGTGTCTAAAAGAGATCTGGGTCAAACCCATTTGCTCTGATATAATGCTCAATTAATTTAAGTCTGAACCTATTTATACCTTGAGCAGATGACTGCTCTGTAGGTAGTTGACCCCATTGTCTTGGTGTAAAGTGATGGAGAAACTGACCAGTATAGATACAATATTGTGACACTGGAATGAACTTCCTTTGTTTAAGAGGGTGTTTTGATTTGATACATTCAATTTCTTTCTGTTTTAAAAGGCTTAAAAAACTCTTAAAAATTTCAGGGGGCAAGTTAAAAACATAGAATAAAATTGATCACCATTTGGTTTTTGAACACTATATCTCGATTCTTTTTGATTTCTATCCAATGTAACAAGGTAAACTTTTGAACATGGCTTTTCTTTCTGAATTGATTGAATTGATGGTTGTTGCTCAACTTGCTTTGTATCAAAATATTTATGCTTATTGTTTGGTCTTTTCCTTTTTCGACCTTTTGCATTGTACAGTCTATGGTAATTTTGCTTTAGGTTTTGTGGAATTAGTTGCCCGTCTTGCCAGGAAGTACCTGGTTGCCCAGTGAATTTTATTTTATAAATAGGTTTGCCTTGATACAGACTATATTCCATTAGTTTCTCAATTTGTTCCTCTTTAAATGGTTCAGCATTTTTAGTTTTTGGACCCTTTGTATTATTTTTAGATTTGTTGGTGGATTTATCCTTATTTTTATTTCTTTGAGATTGGATCAAGGTTTGTTGGTGATTATTTTGCTCAATATTTTGAGAATTATTGTTAGTTTGAGAAAGCCTAGCATCGTTGTCAACCTTATCATGTTGGTGTTGTGAGAGATTTTGAGAATGAGTAGGCACATCATTTTCATTATCAGTTTCAGTTTCATTATTGTTATGTGTATTATCATGACCTTCATTGATATCTTGCTCATTTATTTCTTCAGGATTTAATTCAAGGTCCTGATATTCAGGAAGAAAGTAATTTGGTCTTTGTGCAGGATCATGATAATGTTTTAAACGTTTAGCATGAATAGAGAAAATCGGACAAGAAACTTAACATTACATAATGTAAACATTACTATACATAACATTCATTTCCTTTGTTATTCTTATGTCAAAAAGTAATCCGTTGAAATTTGATTTATCTTTCTTTTCCTCTATGTAACATAAAGATTTTATTTGAAAATTTTTACCTCCCTTAATAAAATACTTGAAAAACGGAAAACAATTTTACAATGTAAATAAAAGTGAATTTAACTATTTATGCAATGAGAAACGCACTTAAAAATATTATTGAGCTTGAATCATGTTAATTTTGTATATTATCAATATTATATTAAATATATGGTGCAATTAATACGATATATATTTACAATTTCGATCATTTTTTTGTCTAGCAATAAATAAATCGCCTTCATGTGCATTCAGTTTCGCTTGATAGCTACAATTTCGAGTACACCAAAAGCGATTATATAGGTGCTCTGGTATCTTCGAAATGTAAGCATATATTATGGTAAGATAGTCTCCTAAGTCGAAATGACCAAAATTATCCATAAAAGACGATGTAAAGATTCCCGTTTGTACTTTAATGTATGCATATCCAATCACCCTAGATGGTGTGTGACCGAGGGGTATCTCTTCGAGGTAGTAAGGTGACCCTAGAGATTGCTCAATGGTGACCTTAATTTCGATTGATTGATTGATTGAATATTGTTTAACGTCTACTCAGCAATATTTCAGCTATATCAAGTCGAGAACAAGTTTGTTAACAAATAATCACTTTGGGGTATGGAAAGGGCCATTGGACGGGAAATTCTGACTGCCACTGGAAAAGAAGAGTGAAATCGTCAAGGGCGGGGAATTTAGCCTTGCCTTAATTTCGAAGAGAAACCGTTGGGTCACAGACTATCTAGGGTGGTAACTGTTATACTATATCGATTTTTTTTTACCGGTTAACCTTCCTATGCGACCCAACGCTAAACGGTTGACCAAGCGAAATCTCAAACGTCATGTGACACGATTTGAACTGATCAGAATATCAATGTTTAAAATGTTTTCCATAATATAGTATTAATGCGTAATGTATGTCATATTGGCATCTTTATAGATCTGAGAAAAGCCAATGATCAACTGCTTACCTTTTATTTTTGACGTCCTTGCTCGTGATCAGACGACAAGTTAGGCAAGTTACTATTGTCTTCATATCGAGAGACGTTAAATCAAGATGATCTATGATACCCCTTATTAGGCTAGGCAGAGACATATATGTCTCTGGGCTAGGACATTACAAAAAAATCCATATTGGTATGTTGGCATTTTCTGTCATTCGTATTAAATTAGCAGTTTTACACACATCGTGTTAAATGTACTTAGTCAGTTAATAATATACTAGTATGATATTGCACAGTTGATCATGAAAAATTATCATAATTGCATACCAACGTTGATTGACATTTCCAGGCCACACTCATTCCAAATCTATAGATATACCAGAACCCCTTTGTTTGTCGTCATTGACCTCATCCGTGTCAATCAAAATCAACTTTAAACTCATTCCAATTAAAATTTAGAATTCCAATGATTGCAAATCTTAAGCCACCAATTTTGAGAGTTACCAAATAGTGTGAATAACCAAAAAGAAGTCTAGGGGACTTAACAAAATAGTAGAATAGAAGTCTATATCATAGTGCCAATTAAAAAAAAACATGGAAATTTCAAAATCCGACGGGAAAATGTTTCCCATGGGATTTTACCATTTCCAATGGGATATTGAAATATTCCCATGGGACTTTTATCATTCCAATGGAAATTATTATTAGCCATGGAATTTCTCCTTTAGGAATATATTCAAAATCACATGGTAAATAGTGAAATCGGATGGGAAAACACAGTTTCCCATGTGATCTTGAAATTCTCATGTTTTGTTGAATTGCAATTGTGTAAAAGTATGCGAGCATATCAACTATGTTAGTACGATTTGTGTAAGTCCCATTAAATTCTGCACATTTTTGTAAGTAGTATATGGGCACGAACAAATTAGTATTTGAGGAGGTGGAGCGAGGTGGAGCCGGAAGTGACGTAGACCGGAAGTGACGTGATGGAAGTCATGTGACCGGAAGCGGAAGTCACGTGACCAGAACACGAAGTGTTTTGACTGCGCATGCGCAACCGGAAGTAGGTGTGTAACTACTGTAAGTAGCCATTTTGACCGGAAATGCCGTGTTGAAAGAGTGCAAGACCCCGCAGGGGTGTTGTATGACTTTACTACCGTGTACATGCGCGACCGGAAGTGGGCGTAGCCCCATGTTGTATACCGGAAGTGGTCTTAATTGAAGCCCTATACTGGCCTATTGATAGGAAATGACCTGTTCGAACAACACGTGACCCCGCAGGGGTGTGGTTTCACCATACTATAGTGTACATGCGCAACCGGAAGTGGGCGTAGCCCCAGGTATACACCGGAAGTGAGGCGTAGCCCCTGTTGTAGACCGGAAGTCGGGTATGTTCACTAGTCGGAACGACTCGGGCGTGATCTTTCGGATGTTTTCGGAAGTTATCGGTATCATTGTATTTCTTAAGGTGTCTTCTATCACGTCCGCGTTCATCGT
>MJUU01066676.1:4431-14654 GCA_002080025.1 Modiolus philippinarum
AAAAAAAATTGAATGTTGAACATTGAACTGAAAAAAAATTTGAATGTTGAACGTTGAACTGAAAAAAAAATTGAATATTGAACATTAAACTGCGAATGTTGAACGTTGAACTGACAAAAAAATGAATTTTGAACATTGAACTGCGAATGTTGAACGTTGAACTGAAAAAAAAATGAATGTTGAACGTTGAACTGAAAAAAAAATGAATTTTGAACGTTGAACTGAAAAAAAATTGAATATTGAACATTCAACTGCGAATGTTGAACGTTGAACTGAAAAAAAAATTTGAATGTTGAACGTTGAACTGAAAAAAAAAATGAATGTTGAACGTTGAACTTCGAATGTTGAACGTTGGACTGAAAAAAAACATTTTGAATATTGAACGTTGAACTGCGAATGTTGAACGTTAAACTGAAAAAAAATTTAATGTTGAACGTTGAACTGCGAATGTTGAACGTTGAACTGAAAAATAAATTTGAATGTTCAACGTTGAACTTCGAATGTTTAACGTTGAACTGAAAAACATTTTGAATGTTGATCGTTGAACTGCGAATGTTGAACGTTGAACTGAAAAACAATTTATAATGTTGAACGTTGAACTGCAAATGTTGAACATTGAACTGAAAAAAAAATTGAATGTTCAACGTTGAGCTGCGAATGTTGAACGTTGAACTGAAAAACATTTTGAATGCTGATCGTTGAACTGCGAATGTTGAACGTTGAACTGAAAAACAATTTATAATGTTGAACGTTTAACTGCGAATGTTGAACGTTAAACTGAAAAAAAATTGAAAGTTGAACGTTGAAATGCGAATGATGAACGTTCAACTGAAAAAAAAATTGAATGTTGACCGTTGTACTGCGAATGTTGAACGTTGAATTCAAAAAATATTTTGAATGTTGAACGTTGAACTGCGAATGTTGAACGTTGAACTAAAAAAAAAAAACTTTGAATGTTGAAAGTTGAACTGTGAATGTTGAATGTTGAACTGAAAAAGAAATTTGAATGTGGAACGTTGAACTGCGGTTGTTGAACGTTGAACTGAAAAAAAATTGAATGTTGAACATTGAACTGAAAAAAAAATTTGAATGTTGAACGTTGAACTGTGAATGTTAAACGTTGAACTGGAAAAAAAATAATGTTGACCGTTGAAATGAAAAAAAAATTTGAACTTTGAACCTTGAACTGCGAATGTTGAACGTTGAACTGAAAAAAAAATTGACTGTTGAACGTTGAACTGCAAATGTTGAACGTTGAAGTGAAAAAAAAAAATGAATGTTGAACGTTGAACTTCGAATGTTCAAAGTTGAACTGAAAAAAAAAAATGAATGTGTGAACGTTGAACTGCGAATGTTGAACGTTAAACTGAAAAAAAAATTAATGTTGAACGTTGAACTGCAAATGTTGAACGTTGAACTGAAAAATAAATTTGAATGTTCAACGTTGAACTGCGAATGTTGAACGTTGAACTGAAAAACATTTTGAATGTTGATCGTTGAACTGCGAATGTTGAACGTTGAACTGGAAAAAAAATAATGTTGAACGTTGAAATGAAAAAAAAATTGAACGTTGAACCTTGAACTGCGAATGTTGAACGTTGAACTGAAAAAAAAGTAATGTTGAACGTTGAACTGCGAATGTTGAACGTTGAACTGAAAAATAAATTTGAATGTTCAACGTTGAACTGCGAATGTTGAACGTTGAACTGAAAAACAATTTATAATGTTGAACGTTGAACTGCGAATGTTGAACATTGAACTGAAATAAAAATGAATGTTGAACGTTGAACTGCGAATGTTGAACGTTCAACTGAAAAAAAATTGAAAGTTGAACGTTGAAATGCGAATGATGAACGTTCAACTGAAAAAAATTGAATGTTGAACGTTGTACTGCGAATGTTGAACGTTGAATTCAAAAAATATTTTGAATGTTGAACGTTGAACTGCGAATGTTGAACGTTGAACTGAAAAAAAAACTTTGAATGTTGAAAGTTGAACTGTGAATGTTGAATGTTGAACTGAAAAAGAAATTTGAATGTGCAACGTTGAACTGCGATTGTTGAACGTTGAACTGAAAAAAAATTGAATGTTGAACGTTGAACTGCGAATGTTGAACATTGAACTGAAAAAAAAAAATTGAATGTTGAACGTTGAACTGCAAATATTGAACGTTGAACTGAAAAAAAAATTGAATGTTGAACATTGAACTTCGAATGTACAAAGTTGAACTGAAAAAAACAAATTGAATGTAGAACGTCGAACTGCGAATGTTCAAAGTTGACCTGATAAAGGAATTTAAATATTGAACGTTGAACTACGAATGTTGAACGTTGAACTAAAAAAAAATTGAATATTGAACGTTGAACTGCAAATGTTGAACGTTGAACTGAAAAAAAAATTTAATGTTGAATGTTGAACTGCGAATGTTGAACGTTGAACTGAAAAAAAATTGAATGTTGAACGTTGAACTTCGAATGTTGAACGTTGAACAGATAAAATGTTGAACGTTGAACTGCGAATGTTGAACGTTAAACTGAAAAAAAATTGAATGTTGAACGTTGAACTGCGAATGATGAACGTTCAACTGAAAACAAATTTGAATGTTGAACGTTGAAATGCGAATGATGAACGTTCAACTGAAAAAAAATTGAATGTTGAACTTTTAACTGCGAATGTTGAACGTTGAACTGAAAAAAAAAATTGAATGTTGAACGTTGAACTGTGAAATGCGAATGATGAATCTTCAACTGAAAAAAAAATTGAATGTTGAACGTTGAACTGCGAATGTTGAACGTTGAATTCAAAATATTTTGAATGTTGAACGTTGAACTGCGAATGTTGAACGTTGAACTGAAAAAAAAACTTTGAATGTTGAACGTTGAACTGTGAATGTTGAACGTTGAACTGAAAAAAAAAATGAATGTTGAACGTCGAACTGCGAATATTGAACGTTAAACTGAAAAATAAATTTGAATGTTGAACGTTGAACTTTGAATGTTGAACGTTGAACTGAAAAACATTTTGAATGTTGATCGTTGAACTGCGAATGTTGAACGTTGAACTGAAAAACAATTTATAATGTTGAACGTTGAACTGCGAATGTTGAACGTTGAACTGAAAAAAAAAAATTAAAGGTTGAACGTTGAACTGCGAATGTTGAACGTTCAACTGAAAAAAAAATTTGAATGTTGAACGTTGAAATGCGAATGATGAACGTTCAACTGAAAAAAAAATGAATGTTCAACGTTGAACTGCGAATGTTGAACGTTGAATTCATAAAATATTTTGAATGTTGAACGTTGAACTGCAAATGTTGAACGTTGAACTAAAAAAAAAACTTTGAATGTTTAACGTTGAACTGTGAATGTTGAATGTTGAACTGAAAAAAATTTGTATGTTGAACGTTGACCTGCGATTGTTGACCGTTGAACTGAAAAAAAAATTGAATGGTGAACATTGAACTGAAAAAAAAAGAATGCTGAGCGTTGAACTGTGAATGTTAAACGTTGAACTGGAAAAAAATTAATGTTGAACGTTGAAAAAAAAAAAAAAATTAAAGGTTGAACGTTGAACTGCGAATGTTGAACATTGAACTGAAAAAAAAATGTTGAACTTTGAACTGCGAATGTTGAACGTTGAACTGAAAAAAAATTGAATGTTGAACGTTGAACTTCGAATGTTGACCGTTGAACGGAAAAAAAAAAACTTTGAATGTTGAACGTTGAACTGTGAATGTTGAACTGAAAAAAAATTGAATGTTGAACGTTGAACTGCGATTGTTGAACGTTGAACTGAAAAAAAAAATGAATGTTGAACATTGAACTGAAAAAAAAAATTGAATGTTGAACGTTGAACTGAAAAAAAAATTGAATGTTGAACGTTGAACTGCGAAAGTTGAACATTGAACTGAAAAAAAAATTGAATGTTGAACGTTGAACTGCGAATGTTGTACGTTGAACTGAAAAAAAAAATTGAATGTTGGACGTTGAACTTCGAATGTTGAACGTTGAACAGAAAAAAATGTTGAACGTTGAACTGCGAATGTTGAACGTTAAACTGAAAAAAAATTGAATGTTGAACGTTGAACTGCAAATGTTGAACGTTCAACTAAAAAAAAATTTGAATGTTGAACGTTGAAATGCAAATGATGAACGTTCAACTGAAAAAAAATTGTGTGTTGAACGTTGAACTGAAAAAAAAAATTGAATGTTGAACGTTGAACTGTGAATATTAAACGTTGAACTGGAAAAAAAAACTGAATGTTGAACGTTGAAATGCGAATGATGAACGTTCTACTGCAAAAAAGTTGAATGTTCAACGTTTAGCTGCGAATGTTAAACGTTAAATTCAAAAAATAGTTTGAATGTTGAACGTTCAACTGCGAATGTATAACGTTGAACTGAAAAAAAACTTTGAATGTTGAACATTGAACTGTGAATGTTGAACGTTGAACTGAAAAAGAAATTTGAATGTTGAACGTTGAACTGCGATTTTTGAACGTTGGACTGAAAAAAAAAATGAATGTTGAACGTTGAACGGTGAATGTTCAACGTTGAACTGAAAAAAAAATGAATGTTGAACGTTGAACTGAAAAAAAATGAATATTGAACGTTGAAGAGAAAAAAAATGAATGTTGAACGTTGAACTGCGATTGTTGAACATTGAATTGAAAAAAAATGAATGTTGAACGTTGAACTTCGAATGTTGACCGCTGAACTGAAAAAAAATTGAATGTTGAACGTTGAACTGCGAATGTTGAACGTTGAACTGAAAAAATATTTTGAATGTTGAACGTTGTAATGAAAAAATATTGAATGTTGAACGTTGAACTGCGAATGTTGAAATGAAAAAAAATTGAATGTTGAACGTTCAGCTGCGAATGTTAAACGTTGAACTGAAAAAAAAAAATTGAATATTGAATGTTGAACTGCGAATGTTGAACATTGAACTGAAACAAATTGAATGTTGAACATTGAACTGCGAATGTTGAACATCGAACTGAAAAAACAAATGAAAATTGAAAGTTGAACTACGAATGTTGAACGTTGAACTGAAAAAAAAATTGAATGTTGAACGTTGAACTACGAATGTTGAACATTGAACTACGAATGTTGAACATTGAACTAAAAAAAAATGAATGTTGAACGTTGAACTACGAATGTTGAACGTTGAAGTGAAAAAAAAATTGAATGTTCAAAGTTGAACTGCGAATGTTGAACATTGAACTGCGAATGTTGAACGTTGAACTGAAAAAAAAATAATGTTGAACGTTGAACTGAAAAAAAAATTGAATGTTGAACGTTGAACTGCGAATGTTGAACATTGAACTGAAAAAAAAATAATGTTGAACGTTGAACTGAAAAAAAAAATTGGATGTTGAACGTTGAACTGCGAATGTTGAACATTGAACTGAAAAAAAATTGAATGTTGAACTTTGAACTGAAAAATAATTTTGAATGCTGAACGTTGAATTGCAAATGTTGAACGTCGAACTGAAAAAAAACATTTTAAATGTTGAATGTTGAACTGCGAATGCTGAACGTTGAATTGAAAAAAAAAATTGAATGTTGAACGTCGAACTGAAAAAAAAAATTGAATGTTGAACGTTGAACTGAAAAAAAATTGAATGTCGAACGTTGAACTGAAGAAAACAATTTGAATGTTGAACGTTGAACTAAAAAAAAAATTAATATTGAACATTGAACTGCGAATGTTGAACGTTGAACTGAAAAAAAATTGAATATTGAACATTGAACTGCGAATGTTGAACGTTGAACTGAAAAAAAAGAAATTTGAACGTTGAACTGCGAATGTTGAACGTTGAACTGAAAAAAAAATTGAATGTTGAACGTTGAACTGAAAAAAATGAATATTGAACATTCAACTGCGAATGTTTAACGTTGAACTGAAAAAAATTTGAATGTTGAACATTGAACTGCGAATGTTGAACATTGAACTGTAAAAAAAATGAATTTTGAACGTTGAACTGCGAATGTTAAACGTGGAACTGAAAAAAATATTTTGAATGTTGAACGTTGAACTCCGAATGATGAAAGTTGAACTGAAAAAATATTTTGAATATTGAACGTTGAACTGAAAAAAAAATATTGAATGTCGAACGTTGAACTGCGAATGTTGAAGATTTAAAAAAAAATGAATGTTGAACATTGAACTGCGAATGTTGAACATTGAACTGAAAAAAAAATTGAATGTTGAACATTGAACTGCGAATGTTGAACATTGAACTGAAAAAAAAATTGAATGTTGAACGTTTAACTCTGAATGTTCAACGTTGAACTGAAAAAAAATTGAATGTTCAACGTTGAACTGCGAATATTGAACGTTGAACTGAAAAAAAATTGAATGTTGAACGTTGAAATGCGAATGATGAACGTTCAACTGAAAACAAATGAATGTTGAACGTTGAACTGCGAATGTTGAACGTTGAATTCAAAAAATATTTTGAATGTTGAACGTTTAACTGCGAATGTTGAACGTTGACCTGAAAAAAAAACTTTGAATGTTGAATGTTGAACTGTGAATGTTGAATGTTGAACTGAAAAAAATTTGAATGTTGAACGTTGACCTGCTATTGTTGAACGTTGAACTGAAAAAAAATGAATGTTGAACATTGAACTGAAAAAAAAATTGAATGTTGAGCGTTGAACTGTGAATGTTAAACGTTGAACTGGAAAAAAAATTAATGTTGAACGTTGAAATGAAAAAAAATTTGAACGTTGAATTGCGAATGTTGAACATTGAACTGAAAAAAAAATTGAATGTTGAACATTGAACTGCAAATGTTGAACGTTGAACTGAAAAAAAAATTAATGTTGAACGTTGAACTGAAAAAAAAATGAATGTTGAACGTTGAACTGAAGAAAACAATTTGAATGTTGAACGTTGAACTGAAAAAAAAATTTAATATTGAACATTGAACTGCGAATGTTGAACGTTGAACTGAAAAAAAAAATTGAATATTGAACATTGAACTGCGAATGTTGAACGTTGAACTGAAAAAAAAGAAATTTGAACGTTGAACTGCGAATGTTGAACGTTGAACTGAAAAAAAATTGAATGTTGAACGTTGAACTGAAAAAAGAATTGAATATTGAACGTTGAACTGCGAATGTTGAACATTGAACTGGAAAAAAATTGAATTTTGAACGTTGAACTGCAAATGTTAAACGTGAAACTGAAAAATATTTTGAATGTTGAACGTCGAACTTCAAATGTTGAAAGTTGAACTGAAAAAATATTTTGAATGTTGAACGTTGAACTGAAAAAAAAATATTGAATGTCGAACGTTGAACTGCGAATGTTGAAGATTTAAAAAAAAATGAATGTTGAACATTGAACTGCGAATGTTGAACATTGAACTGAAAAACAAATTGAATGTTGAACATTGAACTGCGAATGTTGAACATTGAACTGAAAAAAAATTGAATGTTAAACGTTGAACTATGAATGTTCAACGTTGAACTAATAAAAAAATTGAATATTGAACGTTGAACTGCGAATATTGAACGTTGAACTGAAAAAAAAATGAATGTTGAACGTTGAAATGCGAATGATGAACGTTCAACTGAAAAAAAATGAATGTTGAACGTTGAACTGCGAATGTTGAACGTTGAATTCAAAAAATATTTTGAATGTGGAACGTTGAACTGCGAATGTTGAACGTTGACCTGAAAAAAAAAAAACTTTAAGTATTGAACGTTGAACTGTGAATGTTGAATGTTGAACTGAAAAAAATTTAAATGTTGAACGTTGACCTGCGATTGTTGAACTTTGAATTGAAAAAAAAAAATGAAGGTTGAACATTGAACTGAAAAAAAATGAATGTTGAGCGTTGAACTGTGAATGTTAAACGTTGAACTGGAATAAAATTAATGTTGAACTTTGAAATAAAAAAAAATTGAACGTTGAACTGCGAATGTTGAATTTTTAACTGAAAAAAAAATGAATGTTGAACACTGAACTGCAAATGTTGAACGTTGAACTGAAAAAAAAAATTAATGTTGAACATTTAATTGCGAATGTTGAACGTTGAACTGAAAAAAAAAATGAATGTTGAACGTTGAACTTCGAACGTTGAACGTTGAACTGATAAAAAAACTTTGAATGTTGAACGTTGAACTGTGAATGTTGAACTGAAAAAAAATTGAATGTTGAACGTTGAACTGCAATTGTTGAACGTTGAACTGAAAAAAAAAATGAATGTTGAACATTGAACTGAAAAAAAAATTGAATGTTGAACGTTGAACTGAAAAAAAAATGAATGTTGAACGTTGAACTGCGAATGTTGAACATTGAACTGAAAAAAAAATTGAATGTTGAACGTTGAACTGCGAATGTTGAACGTTTAATTCAAAAAATATTTTGAATGTTGAACTTTGAACTGCGAATGTTGAACGTTGAACTGAAAAAAAATTGAATGTTGAACGTTGAACTGCGAATGTTGAACGTTGAACTGAAAAAAAATTGAATGTTGAACGTTGAACTGCGAATGTTGAACGTTCAACTGAAAAAAAATTTGAATGTTGAACGTTGAAATGCGAATGATGAACGTTTAACTGAAAAAAAATTGAATGTTGAACCTTCAACTGCGAATGTTGAACGTTGAACTGAAAAAAAAACTTTGAATGTTGAACGTTGAACGACGAATGTTGAATGTTGAACTGAAAAAAAAAAATGAATCTTTAACATTGAACTGCGAATTTTGAACGTTGATCTGAAAAAAAAAATGAATATTGACCGATGAACTGCGAATGTTGAACGTTGAACTGAAAAAAAAATTTGAATGTTGAACGTTGAGCTGAAAAAGAAATTGAATGTTGAACGTTGAACTGCGAATGTTGAACGTTGAACTGAAAAAAAATTTTGAATGTTGAACGTTGAACTGAAAAAAAAAAAATTGAATGTTGAACGTTGAAGTGAAAAAGAAAATTAATCTTGAACGTTGAACTGCGACTCTTGAACGTTGAATTCAAATAAATATTTTGAATGTTGAAGGTTGAACTGAAAAAAAACTTTGAATGTTGAATGTTGAACTGTGAATGTTGAACGTTGAACTGAAAAAAGAAATTTGAATGTTGAAAGTTGAACTGTGATTGTTGAACGTTGAACTGAAAAAAAAAATTGAATGTTGAACGTTGAACTGCGTATGTTGAACGTGAACTGCAAAAAAATTGTGAATTTTGAACGTTGAACTTGGAATGTTAAACGTTTAACTGAAAAAAAAAATGAATGTTGAACGTTGAACTGAGAAAAAAAATTTAATGTTGAACGTTGAACTGACAAAACATTTGAATCCTGAACGTTGAACTGTGACTGTTGAACATTTAACTGAAAAAAAGAAATTGTAAATGTTGAACGTTGAACTGCGAATGTCGAACGTTGAACTGAAAAAAATTTGAATATTGAACGTTGAACTTCGAATGTTCAAAGTTGAAGTGAAAAAAAAAATGAATGTTGAACGTTGAACTTCGAATGTTGAACGTTGAACTGAAAAAAAAACTTTGAATGTTGAACGTTGAACTGTGAATGTTGAACTGAAAAAAAATTGAATGTTGAACGTTAAACTGCGATTGTTGAACGTTGAACTGAAAAAAAATTGAATGTTGAACATTGACCTAAAAAAAAAAAAAAATTGAATGTTGAACGTTGAACTGTGAAATGCGAATGATGAAAATTCAACTGAAAAAAAAAATGAATGTTGAACGTTGAACTGCGAATGTTGAACGTTGAATTCAAAAATATTTTGACTGTTGAACGTTGAACTGCGAATGTTGAACGTTGAACTGAAAAAAAAAACTTTGAATGTTGAACGTTGAACTGTGAATGTTGAACGTTGAACTGAAAAAAAAAATAAGGTTGAACGTTGAACTGAAAAATAAATTTGAATGTTGAACGTTGAACTGCGAATGTTGAACGTTGAACTGAAAAAAAAATTAATGTTGAACGTTGAACTGCGAATGTTGAACGTTGAACTGAAAAAAAAATTGAATGTTGAACATTGAACTGAAAAAAAAAAATTGAATGTTGAACGTTGAACTGTGAATGTTAAACGTTGAACTGGAAAAAAATTAATGTTGAACGTTGAACTGCGAATGTTGAACGTTGAACTGAAAAAAAAAATGAATGTTGAACGTTGATCTGAAAAAAAAACTTTGAATGTTGAACGTTGAACTGTGAATGTTGAACGTTGAACTGAAAAAAAA
>MJUU01066679.1:9631-41553 GCA_002080025.1 Modiolus philippinarum
CATTTTTTGAAATTATGGATTTCCTTTGTTTGGGTTCTAGTGCTGCTGATGAGGAATTAATTTTCGAAATGGCCATACAGCTCATTAAAATTATTGCAGTTGGAGTTTACATATGGTCTCATGTTCATTTACTCCATATCCTTTCGAAAAAATATGTTAAATACATAAATTTTATGTTTGTATCAGATCAGAGGGGAGAAATATATGCCTTATGGTGACTGCAAGATGAAGAACGACAATAAAAGCATTGTTCCTTTGTTTTGTTTTACCGTGTATTTGTAGGAACTTTGTTTCATGTGCATTTACTCCATATCCACAAAATGAGATTTTTCCCTATTAATTCAACCAGTTCTTCAATAAAATTACTTGCCCATAGAATAGTGAACATGCTTTTGCCTTCCATGCTGCTATTTCCCGCCATATTTTATCGACAAACGTTTATCACACGTGTATCTATTTACTTTCTACATTTCACAAAGATTCTTTAAGGGTTCCTTTCTTTGGTTGGTCAGTTCCACAAAAGTTGTATGCAATTATGATGAAGTTCTATTCTAGCAAATTACGTTCAAGATCTTGATTCAAGTTTTTGAAGGTAGTTCACAGAATTAAAAACTTTGACCAAATTTAAGATGTAAAACTGTGATCGTGTATACTTGGCTTAGGAAATATGTTATAGGTCTGAAGTCCCAAAGTATTGAAATAACATGCAATGCTGGCTCAAACGTATATGAACTTCATCATCGTAGTTTTGTCCTTAGCTGTAATTGATATTACTGATTATTCGGATTTCGTTTGGTTTTATGCATTTTAGCATTTTTTGAAATTATGGATTTCCTTTGTTTGGGTTCTAGTGCTGCTGATGAGGAATAAATTTCCGAAATGGCCATACAGCTCATTAAAATTATTGCAGTTGGAGTTAACATATGTGTTATGGTCTCATGTTCATTTACTCCATATCCTTTCGTGAAATATTCAATTGCACGTCTTAACAAAACATTAATATATGCATATGTAAATATACATATCAACATTCATAGTGTATCGTAACAGCGTCTACTGATGTTCACCTTTACTGTAGGTAGCATTCATGTATATTGCACAAAAAGGTTCCGAAAATCAAAAACAGAGGTTTCTGCTGGTTGAATCTGGTGCCATCTGAGACACTTGTTCTTTTGGATTATAATTTTTTTCAGATTTTGAATATCCTACATGAATATTCATTTTCGCCAGTATTTATTTTCAAAAATATCTCAAGCCAGAACATCTATTTTTGCTAAGGTCTTCGCAAAATCATTCATTTTTAAAATCCTCCACCACCCTACAATACTAGGATGTCGTCACCCAACGGGACTAACATAACAATTATTCACAAGGCAGGGTCTTCAATTTTATATTTTATTAAAAATGAAAATTATTAAATTGTTACGATCTCGATATGTACATTAAAAAAAAACATGCAAATTAAAGGGGATGAATTTTACACTGACACAATCATTTGATGTTTACACAAATATCAACGACCATTTAATTCGGATTATGGTGTAAATGACCGATATTATGAGCTTAAATGTACAAATGTGTTTGAACTCTCTAGAAATTAGCTCCAAATAAATTCATTGTTTAAATTTTAATGTTTATAAAATGGAATATATTTCTTCAACACTATTACTTTCATCCTCTGACAGAATGGGGTACAATGTTATTTTTGTTTATTTTCTTACAATTGTTGCCTTTTTGTTGTTAGAAATCATAGGATGTATATTACGGCCTTTTATTCAGATCATAGAACAACGTGAGTACAAAATTATTAAACTTATGATAATTTGATTTGATTAGTTTTAAAGATAGCCAATCACTTCTGTTATCCCCTGAAAAGCCAAAAATGCTTAGTTTTTACAGAGTTGATATAGATAAAAAAAAACAACTAAGAAGTTGGGATGCGCATCTAGTGTAGCAAAGGGTTGGTACCAACAGTGATTTCTTTTTTCATAAATTTGATCATCTTTGACTCTTATATTTCTGTCCACTGTTTGTCATTGTACATTTCAAATATATCAAATGTTGCATGTAAACACAGTAGATAGTCTCGTAATTTTAGATCTATCCTACCAGAGACAAGTCTCTGACATAACCCACTCTTTGTTGTTCTACATAGCATTTTCATCTAATTTCAGTATTTCCTGCTGTTGTCTACCGACAGATACAACACAAGCCAAACGCTGTTAAACATTAGAGAATCCATGGTGAATTAGTGATACAATGACACCTACAAGGATTTGTGAGATATGGTGCACACAGAAACATGCTACAAAGTAAGACATGGCTTCGTATCAGTAGCGGCAGCACGGAACTCTGTGGAATATAAGAAACAACATGGCTATGAAGAAGATGGCATTACAAATAGAATTAATTTATTACATAGATTTCTTGCCTGTTTTTTTTCATGACGACCATGCCGTTTAGTTCATGTTTTGTCGTGTTATTTTAAATGACATTTTTTGTGAAGACATTATTAAAATATTCTTAGTTTATACACTCATACTTTATGCATTGTAGATTTCAAAGCATAAATGTACGAGACAATGTGTACGAGACTTGTGTATACTATAACTGCATGTATATAGTCGAAGACAACTTTTATACTATTAGCAAAATGTGTAGAACGAGACAGTGTGTCAAGTTTAAGACGGTCTGTAGTGTCCAGTATTACACATTGTGTATAGTACGAAACCATGTGTATAATATAAGAGACATTGTGTATTGTACGAGGCAATGTGTAAAATATATTAACAAAAAAGAGAAAGATAGCATGAAACATCTGCAATGTCTGAAAAAAGACCAGTAACATGCCAAAATCTAGATAGCAACTGCTAAGAAAAACACAAATAAGATACAAATAGACAAATATAAACAACGATAGGAAATTTGGACAGCCGCACTTGGTACCGACACAATCAGAGGAAGGGTAAAGTAAGTGAGAACCGAACCGTCAATCTAAAATAGATTTATGGGCATTCTAACCTCCCCTTTCTCTGTCCCGTTTCCCTAAGTATAAAACACACGAATTAAATCCAATACAGGTAGACTACTAACTCCATGACCACAATCTTGAAAAAAGGAGATAAAACGTAATAACAGAACTTTCAACACCATATTCCAGCTGGCTGTATGACGGGTGCCATGCGTGGAGCAGATCATGCTTACCGTTCCGGAGCACCAAATGATACCTCATTTTATGTTGGGGTTCACACTGCTAGTGCTTTAGTTATGTGGCGTTCTTGTTAATTTTTGTTTATTTGTTTTGTCTTTGTCATACTGTCTCAATTCGTGTTGGGTGTGAATTGCCGTGATTTTGAATTTATGATTTTAGAATTTCCCCTTTCCTCGTTCTTGCTTTGGTATTCGTTTGTCGATGTATTTGAAGGATTGGTAAAGGTGTGCTAGCCACTAATCTGCCAGCTGGCCTTGTCTGCTGGTAAAACACTGTCGCACTATGGAAGAAAAATCAAACTCAACTTCCCAAAGGGTTTGGTAAAGAATCATCATGTATTTCATTGGACATCGGTAGTATGAGTGAGACGGCCAGTATGAGTTTAAACTCTCAAGTCACTGGATCCCAAAGCCAATTTAAGGGTACATGCAAAATATTAGTTCGATATATCCTTTTACATGAAAATGTAAGTTTCGTCTCAGTTTTAGGGTTTTTTTTGTCAGCTTCAGGCATTTCTTAACATTTCCGTGAAAACGAGGATTAGATATACCAGCAGTTATAAGTTGCTTGCAAGTGATCCCATATTTTGATATATTCATTATCCTCTTATAAACTTTTTTTTAATTAATGAAATCTGTAACCTTGCTATAAAAGTTTGGATGGGATATTAGAGTTACGCGCACTAAAGTCGTCAAGTGTAGAGTAACGCGTGTAAACAGTACATCAGTTGAGATATATACACTTCGTAGGATGAATGTAGAGGAACGTCAGTGTAATACTGAAATAAAAAAATATCCATTATCCAAAGTTTTTATTTTACCATAGTCAATGGTGGTAGTTAGACTCAGAAAAGGGCAATACGTGTATAGTACTAGAAAATGTTAAAATATTAAACAATGGTAAAGCAAGAGACAATATCTCTCTCTCTCTCTCTCTCTCTCTCTCTCTCTCTCTCTCTCTCTCTCTCTCTCTATATTCAATGATCCCTACCGGTTTCACCTCTATTGAGATATTCATGGTAAATGAACAATAGCGTCGTCAAGTGTTTCTAGGCGTGATTGTTGCGAACGTAGTTAAGGACGACGCAACGTGACATTACTGTTTTCAATGTTATTTACATATTTACATATTTACCATATATATATATATATGGGTAATAACAAATTTCCCGAACAGAATGTCAAGAGAATGATTCAATTTGTCTTGTTTTAGACTATGTTTATAGCAGGAAATATTTGTATAATATAACATAATCTGCATTAGAAAATGTGCATAGAACGAAATTATATGCATGGTGTAAGACAATGTGTATTGTGCCAAATAAAGGGACATAATGTATCCACAAATTTCAAATGTATTAAGTTTATAAGATGTAATTAATTGAGGAGATAATAGAGAGGACAAATATTTGCTTCGAAATTGAAACAGGGCATACAGTCTGTAAATTTTCAGAAATTGAAAGGCATTGCTATTTCCTTTTATAGCACAAAATACGTAATAGGGGATATCGACAAGATATTCTGCTTGCATCCATTAAATTAGCTTTGAGACCTAGTGACCTGATAATTTTGCACACATTCTGGCCTCTTACTGATACTGCCGATGTCTACTGAAATTTATGATGATTCTTGACCAAAGCCTTCGGGAAGTTATGAGTTTGATTTTTTTTTCCGTAGTGCGACAGTGTTCTACCAGCAGACTAGGCTCCTTGAGCTAGCACCCGGCAATTTAGCGCCGAGCATCCCTTGATCCATCTTTCAAAATTACGTATAGTCTTTTTCTTTCCTTTGAAGATTGTGGTCATGGAGTTAGTAGTCTACCTGTATTGGGTTTTATTCGTATGTTTATTATACTATAGGGAAACGGAACAGATAAAGGGGAGGTTTGCATGGGTACCCACAATCCGGTTTAGCCCTACCGCTGGCTTTTGCTAGTGCCGGTACCAAGTCCGGCTGTCCCGAGTTCCCGTTTGTCTTTTGTCTTAATCGTGTTTTTCCTGTGTAGTTCCCTGTCAGATTGTGGTATGTAATTGTAATTTTCAGCCATTGTAGGTGTTTTCTGTTATCCATATTTTTTTTACATATACAATAATAAAAAATGTAAAAATTGACAGTTAATTCGAAAGGATGCGTTTGTATAGATGTACAACTCGTACCGGATTCGAGTAACGTGTGAACGCAGCAAAGACCAAAAAAAATAGAATTTTGCTGAGAGAGTCGATAACTTGAAAATACTGAACATAAAGTAAAAAGCACAATTACATACTCAACTCACACTCATCATTAGCAAGGCACAATAAAACTGTTATTCTTCCTATCATAGCCTTATACCGAGGACAAACTTTGCTTCCAATGTCAATTTTTTGTTCTGTGTAATTCTAATGTACGCGTGAATTTTCCTCTTTCTGTTCAAATAACAAAATACAGAAGTTGCTGTTAATTTAGATTCGATATGGTCATTTCGACAACTTATGTCTCTTCAGTGCGGATAAAATCTAAATATTTGGAAATCCATATACCGAAAATTATGTAAAGACTGATAGAGAACAAATTACCAAGAAGATGTAAATCCAAAAGCCAAAACCAGCTAAGGACAGGGCTATGCAAGATGGGGATACTGTCAAAGAGATTGGATGTAAGTTTTTCGCGACACAAACCACAAGATCTACATCATTTTTGGACTTACATCTTGAATTCAACAAAAATGGTCATCTCAGTATTAAAATTTACGACAAACGGGATGATTTTACTTTAAAAAATTATCAATTCCCCTCACATGTACAGTAATATTCCAGCTTGTGTTGCTTACAGAGTGTGTGTTTCACAATTGATTCGTTACGCGATAACTTGCAAAAATCATACAAACTTTCTCATTAAAAAATGCCGTGACCGCCTTATTAATCAAGGATTAAAAAAATCCGTTTCGTACGATCATTAAAAAGTTCTTTAATAGATATCGCTCCGAACACTGATCCAAGATGTTTTTTTTACTTAGTACTTTTTAACTGTCTGCTACTTTCAATAGCAGTTACTGTTGAGTTTCTTCCGGACACTGTCGCAATGGAAGTAGGAGGTTTGGCATGCCACAAAACCGGTTTTACCCACCATTTCTTTTAAGATGACTGTACCAAGTCAAGACCATTGCGATCGATAATTTTCCGGTGGTTTCCACCTAATTTGTCTTTTTGTGTCATGGACTCTCAGTGACAACTCTGTTCGGTAATTTTGTTATTACCCCCATATGAAATAACACACCTTATTCCAGTGATATTTTATAGTTGTGATTGTTTAAAAAGGTCATGTGACATAAATAAGTAATGTTGCTTTTCCATAAAAGTAAAAAAAAATCCTTCTTAATCACCCCAGTATCAAAACACAGGATTGTTATATATAACTTCCGTTCAATAATGAGTATTATAAAGTTAAGTAAGATTTCCTATTCATTATCCTGTATTATAGATGTGTTTTTATTGATATGTACGATATACTGAAGACTCTGGGACCAGAACTGGACCCTAAGTTCCCTATTCTGTTGATGATTATTATGTATATAGTTTTTATTGTTAGTATACAAGTAGCTAGTCTTGGAGGACGTACTTCTGGTAAGTGAAATATATACAATAAATTGTTTTTATTGTTTATAAACAAACATCTGATTTCGGGAGAAATATTTTAATATCAACTGTCTTTCTTGTTTCATAAATTAATGTTTAAACATGGCAAAGTATATGATAAATATTGGTGTTGAATTGTTTTTGAAATAGTAACGGCATTAGAATACAGAATGAACAAGGCACAGAAGGATTACATAAATCAAAGTCCAGAGAACGACAAAAACAAGAACAACAGAAGACAGGGATTTAAGACTAAAGACACGGCACACCCAATTACATAAATTAAAGTCCAGGGAACGGCAAAAACAAGAGCATCAGAAGAAAGGATTTAAGACTATAGACACGGCACACCCATTTACATAAATCAAAGTCCAGAGAACGACAAAAACAAGAACATCAGAAAACAGAGACTTAAGACTAAAGACACGGCACACCCATTTACATAAATCAAAGTCCAGAGAACGACAAAAGCAAGAACATCAGAAGACAGAAACTTAAGACTAAAGACACGGCACACCCATTTACATAAATTAAAGTCAAGGGAACGGCAAAAACAAGAACATCAGAAGACAGAGACTTAAGACTAAAGACACGGCACACCCATTTACATAAATTAAAGTTCAGCGAACGGCAAAAACAAGAACATCAGAAGAAAGGACTTAAGACTAAAGACACGGAACACCCATTTACATAAATCAAAGTTCAGAGAACGGCAAAAACAAGACATCAGAAGAAAGGACTTAAGACTAAAGACACAGCACACCCAATTAAATAAATTAAAGTCCATGTAACGGCAAAAACTAGAACATCAGAAGACAGGGACTTTAGGTTAAAGACACAGCACACCCAATTACATAAATTAAAGTCCAGGGAACGGCAAAAACAAGAACATCAGAAGACAGGGACTTAAGACTAAAGACACGGTTCACCCATTTACATAAATTAAAGTTCAGAGAACGGCAAAAACAAGAACACTTAGAACTAAAGACATGGCACACCCACAAAACATATCAACATCAAATGTAACACCCAAAACTAAAGAAGCAATAGCGTGAATTTAAAAAAAAACGAGAGTGAGCTAATGTGCTCCTTATGAGTAAGCATGTCCTGATATATACCGATTTTCTATTTAAAGAACCTGAATAAGTTTAAGAGTTAGAAAGGATGAGCCAATTGAATAGTAATCTTCTGTCATGTATATACAAACGTCGTTGTTTGTATTGGTTTGCTAGGGAAACACTACAACGGGGTAAATGCTGAAATGTTGAAAATCATATTAATGACAGTTTTTTCCTGGTGTGTTACGTTACGATCGTTTTTACAAAAGCTGTCAAAATTATTCGAAATCTGCTATAACAATTCTTAAAATCTACACTTTTGTCCGAACTCTGATTCAGGATTCTTTCTTTACTTAATACTGGGATGATCATTTCTTTTAACTGTGTACAGGAAGGTGATGTTTGGCTAGCAATAACGATTTTAGCCCATCATTTTTTTTAAATGCCTGTACCAATCAGGACCATTGCGGTCGACAATTTTGCGGTTGGTTTCCACCTGATTTGTCTTTTTGTCTCGTGGACTTTGGCTCTTGGACACTTTGTTCGGTAAGTTTTTTATTACCCCAATTTTAATTCAAAGTGTTTTCAACATTTTTAAATGATGTTGTCTTCATTTGTTTCAGTGTACCCTGGTATACCAAACAGAAATCAACAGAGATACTGTAACTCCAGTTAAGAGTAGTATTTGAAACCCATGAAATAAGAAGAGCACTGTATATACCTGCATACTTAGAACAGATAATTAAATGATGCTGTATTAAATGCACTGTAAACGCCAGCATACGTAGAAAGAATAAATAATTGTTGCTGTATAAAGGTTGCCTTAGAAGAGTTGCATATGAGGAACGGTTTATTTGATGTCTATAGGAAATACTGAACTGTAAATTGTGTACTTAAATGGTCGTTTTATTTCAGTTTTGTTAAAATGTAAATAATGACTTGCAAGTAGTGATATTTGATGTGTATGTGTGATTTTGTTTGATGTTAGATGAATAGGCATGCTTAAAGAGTCTAAGAAGAGAATATTATCAAAGTGAAATAAACATTACAACATGAAAATTCTCTTGTTCATAAATTCCATCATGGATAAGTTTTTGAATAAGTGTATTATATACAAATGAAGAATTTGGTAAGGAGTCCCGGGTAAAGGGTATCCAAAATCTCCAGCCACATGTCTAAATTTTATAAATATTAAGGAAGATGAATACAAAAAAATACCGAAGTTGCATAAAAAAACAGTAAATTTCGTTATGTAGTACACGTGTTTCAAGGAGTAACCTCTCATCCGCAGCATTAAAATCAAATAATTGGAAAGCCACAGGGTTAGATAAGGCTTTCCAGATGAGTAAAATATCAAACTTCTCAGTTACAAATGCACAAAGCCATATGGTGCTGTAATGAATAATTTCGATTCAATTTAGGCTATGACATGAGAGTCCGTGATATTTCTGTCATGTCTTATTTTCTGCAATGCACATGTCAAATAAAATAGTCTTACACAGAGTACAAAAAAAGATTTTGCAAAATGTGTCCGTTAATTCGTCCGCCCGCCATAGGGAACACTCTTTGTGGCAATAACTCTTCCTAGACTCCTTAATTGAATACAATGATTTTTTTTCAGAATCTTCAATGGATAATGTCATTGTGCACATGCTATTTTAAATTTGGAATCTAATTTTTTTGGGGGGACTCTCCCGTAGTTAAACATGTACCTGCCTCAATATTGGATTACACTTTTTATGGCGAAAACTCCTCCTAGACTGCTGACTGACATGCACTGAAACTTTAACAGAATTTTCAGTGCTTATTGCCCTTGTGCATCAACTATCTTTAGATTTGGTTTTATCTTCTTTTTATTTTCAATAGAAAAACATGTACTTCCGCTCAAACCGGTGCTAAGGGCCGTTTTGAATTTACTATGGAGTATGAGCAAAGCTCTTTGTTGAAAACCTCATGGTGACTTCAAGATGAAAAACAACAATTTTACCATGTATTTATAAAGACTTTGTCTCATGTGCATTTACTCCATATCCTTTTATCAGTTAGGCTTATTATTGAATGGGTAACTATTTTTTGGCGATAACTCCTCATAGACTGCTGGATGAAATACATGTACACTGAAACGTTGAAGAATACAAATGTATTCAGTGCATAACACATATTGTACCAGCAATTCTAAATTGCGAATCTAATTTTTGTTTGTTTTTTTTCGAAGAAAAATATTTACCTTGCTATAATGTTGAATAGGAGTACACCTATTCCTCGTACGCCGCTGATTAAAATATACTGAAACTAGTGTTCAGTGCATATTGTCATTGTTCACAAGCTATCTCAAAGTTTGAGTCGCCCTTTTTTAGCTCGCCGGGACGAATGTCCGGAGAGCTAACGTCATACCCTGGCGTCGGCGTCGTCGGCGTCAGCAAAACTTTAACCTGGCTTGTGGAATTGAGACCTAACGAGATAAGGTGTTGATTTTTGGTATGTGGCTTCCTTGTGATGAGAGCTTTCTGATGGTACCATATCTGTAGACATTTTGACGTTGGCCTTTTCCTGAGGGCAATTTTTTTAAAAACTTTAACCTTGCTTCTAGAATTAACTTGTTAAGTGGTAGAGTGTTCATAGTTGGTATGTAACTTTCTTGTGATGAGAGCTTTCTGATGGTACCATATTTGCAGACATTTTGACCTTGACCTTGCCCTGGGGGCTATTTCTTTAAAAAAACTTTAACCTTGCTTCTAGAATCAAGTTGTTTAGTGGTAGGGTGGTCATATTTGGTATGTAACTTCCTTATTATGAGAGCTTTCTGATGGTACCATATCTGAAGACATTTTACCTTGACCTTGCCCTGAGGACATTTTTTTTAAACTTTAACCTTGCTTCTAGAATTAACTTGTTAAGTGGTAGAGTGTTCATAGTTGGTATGAGACTTTCTTGTGATGAGAGCTTTCTGATGGTACCATATTTGTAGACATTTTGACCTTGACCTTACCCTGAGGGCAATTTTTTAAAAACTTTAACCTTGCATCTAGAATTAAGTTGTTTAGTGGTAGAGTGTTTATATATGGTATGTGACTTTCTTTTGATGAGAGCTTTCTGATGGGACCTTTCTATAACTTTCAACTTTATTGTGCATTGAGGTCACTCTAATCCCCGGCGAGCTATGTTGTCTTCTGACAACTCTTGTTCGTCAGTTCATTCGGCCTTTAGCCATAGGCGGGTCTCCCATAGTAAAATATGTACTTGTCTTATTGCTGTAGAGACAATTCATAGATCGCTTAATAAAATTCAATTAAACTATAATAAAATATACCGTACATATTATCATGATGCACCAACTTTTTTTGATTAGATTCTAATCTCGGTTTATACATTCTACACAACATGTACATTACCTTATTGTTGTTATTGTTGAATGGTGGTCACAACGCTGAGTGAATTACACTGAAACGTTTGAAGAGTCTTTAGTGCATAATGTCATTGTGCAACATCTATTTAAAAAAAATGAATTCAATATTTTCAATATTTTTATTAAAGTCTCATCTCTCAACAATTATAATACAAATACAAATCAATATTACATAAAATGAGAGCCATTCTATACAGAATTATAAGAGACTATAATGATAAAACAATGATTANCATTGTGCAACATCTATTTAAAAAAAAATGAATCTATTTTTTTTTATAGACCGCTGATTGAAATTCACTTGAAGTATTTTGCAGAATGCTAAGCACATATTGCCGTTGTGTACCAGCTATTTTAAAACTTGAATCTAATGTTTTGGGGATTTTCCTGTTATGTCAAAGTTTGATCATGTATTTCTGCTTTTAATTTTGATCTTAACAAAGCTTTAAGCTTTCTTTTGCAACTCATTAATTTGTTCAATCAAAGGTGGATCGGGGGGGGGGGTATATATTTGAGTCAGTCAGTTTTTCTAGTTTATTATAAAATGACCTATTTACATCGATTGCCTTTTTATACCCATCCGCTTTAGCTGGGCGGTATATTAGAAATCATAGTGTCCGTTCGTTCGACCGCCATATGGTTATTTATATATGGTTTTAACACCTACTAGACAACTTAATGGAACCCACTGAAACCTTCACGGAATTTTCAGCGAATATTGCCATTGTGCACTAACTATATAAAAATTTGATTTCATTTTTTTTTTCATTTTTCATGTCAGGAATCGTTATATATTAGTGATCTTTTTTTACAGTTTTGCTAGTTTGATTTATCAGGAGGACAACTTACATCGATTGAAATAGTCTTGTTATGGTTGAATTTCAGTTTTTCGTAAAGATGATGTGATTTCTGGTATACAGTCAGACACAATACGTGACTTGGGTCTGCAAAGAAAAATTAACCAATTTTGTAATGCATATCACTCTATACATAGTTCAAATAAATTATGTCCACTCGTTTTCGTAGCAACAGTTTAGTGGAGATTCTTCTTGAAATGTCATGACCTAAGTATGGTATAAGGGTTTCCGATGTGGGCATATTGAAAGAATTGTAACAATTTTTTGCTTTTCTCGGTTGTAAGGCTAGAAGATTCCCCTGTTGATATAAACGAGACAAAATTTGAACTTGGAAGAAGTTTTTGAAAAAAAAACATACACGTGAAACAAGAGGTCAATATTAACTATTCAAAAACATGACAGAGAAAACATGATATACATAATAAAAAAATATACATATACAAAAAAAACTAGGTAATTAAATACAGATATAAAGTATGTAAATTTCATGCAGTTATACAGAATCATAGAAATAAAGCTTCTTGTCGAATAAGCAATGATAACTTTTTATATAGTTATGTATTGAGAGAAGAACAAATTTCTACGATAAGAATTACTTTTATAGTAGTAATTTGGTAAATATTTGTTTCTTAAGGAAATAATATTTTCGTTTATTTTAAAAATATTTAATAGTGTTAGAGAAGTATTAAAGTAGATTTTTGATATTGGGATAAAGTTTACCATTTTAGGGTATCTAAACATTGTTGGTTAATCAAACCGTGGCTATCATTGAATAAAAAAGATAACAGGAAACACCTACAATGGCCGAAAACACACAGTCACATGCCACAAAAAGTAACAAGGAACTACACAAAAAAAACCCACAATACAAATACAAATTAAAGACAAACGTAAGGCAGCGATAGGGTTAAGCTTAATTGTTGTTTCCTCTACCGGATCTGACTTTACTTCCGGATTTGACATGTTCAACACGGCGGGTGTCTTATAAGAAGCAGGAGATGCTTACTCTACCGGTAAACCCGATCTCACCCATGTTTTTTTTTATTTATTCCGTGTTGTTCATCTTTGTGTGTGTGTGGGTGGATCTTCATTTTTCTTTTCTGTTTCGTACTCATGTTGTGTCTCTGTTTCTTTGTTGCTTCTAATATTGCCATTGTCCTTGGATTATTAGTTTTGGATTGACGGTTCGGTTCTCAATTACTTTATTTTGTTATCTTAATTAATGTAATGAATCAATAGCTTCATTAATGTTATTTGTTTTGCAATAACAGTACATTATTTGAATATCCGTAGTCTTAGATGGTAAATATTAATCTTTTGGCGAAGGAAACCTTTTAGTTTAGATTATAATAATTTTATTTGCTAATATAACAAAAGGGATTGGAAACAAGTTTTTCCAACTTAGATACATGTAGTCCGCTCCCATACAAAGTAATATCTGTATTAACATAGAAAGGAACATGCCAAATTAGAATCAATAATTGGTTTATGTTTATACATGAAATACACGGTAAAGGGGTTTAAATACAAATAGAAAACATGGAAAAAAGTTGAAAATCCAAACATCAATTCACATCTAAAAATTTTGTATAAGCTCGAAGGTACATGGGTGGATAATCAGAAACAAGAAGCATTTATCTTTTGGATCCTCATATCAAGATTGACTCCCCTAGAATGTTATTGCGATTCTAATTCAATTAAACTGTTTTGTCTTTTTGTATTTGTAAGCAAATGGAAAATCGTCTAGCAAGGAACCTTCTCATTTCTTTTTATGTAAATACAGAAGTTGAAGGTCAAATTGGACTAATCATATCGTATCTTTTATAAATGTTGCATTAGAATTACAATGCATTCTCGAAATATAATTAGCGTTACCCCCCTTAGTATGTCATTTTGGCTGCCTGGCCATCAACGGTTCAAAACATAAATTATCAAATGGTCTCACTGATTTATGTAGAGTGTATAATCTTTTTGCATTTTAATGAAAATTAATTGTGTCGACGACTGTGTACTTTCTTGTTATTGTTTCAATGTGTTCCTGGCACAAAAACTTAAACTTTTCACACAGATCTACAGATTTTGGACACCAACTGACTACTTCTTGAACTGACAACGACTAAATAAATCGTCGTTTCGTTAAAAGATCTATCTTAAACTGAAGTGTTAAAACAATTGATTTTTCTACACCTAATGCGACTATCTCACATGATAAGGAGAAGGCACTGAATACACAGGTCTTTCTGTACTAAAGAGATTGAAACACATATTCATATATTGTGGTAGGCAAAGATAGGAATTATTTTGTTAAACATAACACTTATTCCAACAAAAAACATATGGGATGATGTTATCACAATGTCGTGATTTTTTAATTAATATCGCCATTTTCATATTGGACTAAATTTGTTCCCGTAGATAATAGGAATAGGAAAATAGATGGAGTTGAAGTGTGCTCCACTTTTAGTCGTATTCCTTTGTTCGTATGAAGCCAGTCTCATAAAAAACAAAAACAAACTGGCAAAGTCCGTGCATTTCACGTTCCTTTACATAAAGATGATGTTCGTTCATTGAACAATCCTCAAATTTTCTATTACTTCGCTGTTATATACCAGGATGAACTAGAAATTAAACAAGCTGCTGGTACATGACCATCGACATTATGTCTGGACTTACACATTTAGATAACGTCGATAAACAAAACTTTATGACAAGCGGCATCATTTCAACTTACCAATATTTAACTTTATATTTTTAGCAGTAATATTCCGACATCTCTGCCGTTTGGCGTATATCTGTCACTATAGTTTGTACAGCGATTTTGTCAGCAAAGTGAAAATACTCTCTGTAAAATTCTTACATCAAGGTTAAGCTTAACCACTGTCGCATTTGTCCCTACAGAAATTTTACTGTCATCGCCATGATATGATAGATGGTTACAATAGTTATATTTTGAAAATGAGAATAGAGATTTTTGAGAAATACCGACTATGTCTATTCATAAGCAGTGTGACGGTTGCCAAGCATGGAGCTTTTCATGCTTACCTTTCTGAAACATCTGGTGATACAGTTTCTGTGATACACTTTCTGTGGACTTTCGTTCTGCTTATACATTAATTTAATTGCATTCTTACTGTTTTTTTTTTGCTTGTAATGTTGTGTCAATTATTGTCACATCCAAATTGACTTATGTTTGTATTTTTGACTTTAAAGTTCCTCCTTTTCTCTTTTTGATTCAGTATTCCATGTGACTTGACGAACCTTGGGATTTTTGTTCACAAATTGTGAACTTCAACCTCGTATGAAGCATAAAGAAACTATCAGTGGATATAACAGTTGATATGCTGTCCAAATAACATGCCTTAGCTATGAAGTTGATACGAAGTTAATTTACACCTTTTCATATAACCAACCCCGAAATCATTGTTTTGACGATATCTCTGGTTTGCTGTATCACCTGACTCGAAATCGTACAATCTGTCGGTTTTGGCGTCTGGATAAGGTTCATTGTTTGGAAGAGATGTTAATCTTTTCAGAGTTAACGAAATTGCAAATTTTGAAGGAGAATGGTATTCGTGCTTTCGTTCTGAGTATTTCTATATATTTGCTTTATTTTGATCACATCGGTTTCGTAATTGTTTTTTTATGTCGAAGATTTGTTCTTGTAAAGCGAAAACAAATTAATTAAGAAACCAATGCAGGTTAGTTCATACAACTATGTAAGGAAACATTAGTGATAATAATTATTAAATTTCAAGTCCATTACAAACATCTCAAAATATTATACCTCAAAAAGGGCAAGCTTTTTTTTAAAAAAAAATTCAGATTCGGTACATGTCCTTATTTCTAGGGAAGGTAATATAGGTTGGGCCAATATTGTCCTAAAACAACGTCTATAGAATATCGAAGGAACAAAGGATTTGTTATTACAAAAATCGAAGCCCAAAGACATAGCCAAGACGAGACCATAGAAAAAAATTGTGTTAGACAGCTAGAAGACCACAGAATTAAAAACATAACATTCAAATCCAAGGCACAAACAATGTGAACTTCAATGAAAATGAAAGTGACACCAGGGGCTCCGGGAGGATAAGCATGTCCTACCCTGTTAACAGCACTCCGTCAGCAAGTCAATCTAGGAAAAATGTCAAAATTGGTATAGTCAAATCCGACAAGACGTGAATCTTGCTGAAAATGTCCACTTTCATTAAGGACAGTGGCAAGTGATGTTATGACGATGGCCAAAGAATTTCTTGATGGATAAAATTAAAATAGGCTGAACCTGATTAAGCATTTTTGGGGACAGTTTTTTTGTTCTTTTAAAAAATCGCTGTACGAACTACAAGCTCGACAGTAAAGAATCAACTGGGAAATGTACATTCCATAGGCTGGATATATTGCGTCTCTAAAAGGGAGAAAGGGAAAGTTCACAATTGGTTAGTTAGAATTATATATATTAAATTTAAAACGTCCTTCATCGTCAATATAAAAGTCATATTACTTGACAGTACAATAATTTTATTATACTAATCAAGAACCCATAAAGGACATCAATATAAAGCACCATACAATTTGATTACCATAAATAACAATAAACAAATATATACCAATTATTGGTCATCTATATGGATGTATAAGCTTTTAAAAAATGGCATAACAATATTTGTCTGTAAGAAATAGTGGTAACAACAAAATTACTTGACAGAATTGCCCAGAGCCGAAATTCAAACAGCAAAAAACAGGCGCAAAACCACCAAAAAATTGTCAATCGAATGGTCCCACTAGGTACAGGCATATCAAAAGAAATGGTGGGTTAACAATTTACCGAATTGGAATCAACTTTTAGAATTCTAATTATACTTTTTTAGCAGATACTTGTTAAAATATAACACTGTGTAAATTAAGCATCAGTACATACCCCATAGAAAGGCAAAGATATAGTAAAAATATCCATGATAGATCTGAGCCATTGGTCAGTATTGTTCAATGGGGAAAATTGAAAATATATTAAATTTTATATTAGAATGTCCATTTGATAGCTAGAAATACCTTTTTGGAAAAGATTAAAGAAAACTATAAAAATGTTAGGAATATGAATTTGCCTTGTGTATTTATTTGATTATTTACAAATAAAAGTTTAGCTTTTTTGAAACAGTTAGGTTCATCTGTTTACAAGTTAATATAGCAAAGATAACAGGAAACACTTATAATGGCCCAAAATTACAATCACATGCCACACTCTACTGGGGGAACTGTACAAGAAAAACAAATAAAAAGACAAAAGACAAACGTAGACCACGATAGGAAATCTGGATAGCTGGACATGATACCGACAATAGCAAGAGCTAGCGGTAGGGTTAGACCGGTTGGTGCTTCCCCAAACTATCCCTTTCTCTATCCCTATAAGTGTCTCAATTTGAGATGGTTCAGTCCTATCAAAGTTCACAAATTGTTATATTGTTATATATTATAGTATATATTATGCATTTTCAATATTAGGTTGACTCTTAAACTGTCGTAACAAAATTATATAATATTTTATTTTTTGCTTTGTTTTTTTTGTTTGTTTGTTTGTATTGTAAGCATTTAAATCATTGTTGAATTGTCTGATTCTTTGTCTGTTATGGGCCGATGATTATATATTCTTATTCTTATAAAATTATTTGCTAGCATTTAAAATAAACCAAAGTTGGATTCAAAATTCTTCAAGCTTATTGCACATCTACTTACTATATACAACAAAATTAAATCCCTAAATAATAAAAAAATGTAGGAAGAGTTAACTTTGCATGATACATGTGTCAAAATCCACTTGTTGGGGCCTTGGTCAAAATCGACATTTTTGGAGCCTCTTGTCTTTAACAAGATAAATATTAAATTCGAAGGCTTAATGCACATCTACAGACTATACGCATCAATTCTACAACAAAATCAAATCTCTTAATCTAAATTGTAGGAGGAGTTCGCTTTGCATGTGTCAAAATCGACATCCTAGGGCCTCTTGTAAGCACCAAAGCAAATATAAAAAATCTAAAAGCTTATTAAACATCTACTCCTTGTCCTTCTGAGTCAATGTGAGCCTGAGAAAGATCCATTCAATCTTTAGTGCGGACTACGCAGATGCAATAACAATCGACCTAAGTCTGTATTTAAAGATAATGTAGCCAGTAAGTGCCTCTATATATTTCATGGCAAATGTTATCACACCTGCGGACAAAGCTTCTAATAACATCGTTTGTGTATGTAAAGCACATTATTACAACTGCATCATAGAACTCTGCATTGATCTCAATACATCAGGTAGTGCTGCATACAAAAGAGATTCATTTGACAAAAAATGAAATCCTTTCCGATCACAGGTCATTCATGTCCTCCTTGAATATCCATACTAAAAATAACAATCAAGATCTGTAATAACTATATTGGGTACCAAAATTACACAAAAATCTCGAATTTGACGAAAATTGTCACCTCGGAACTAAAATTTTACGACAAAAGGGGCGATTTTGATTTTAAAAAATTATCACTTTCCGTAACATGGACAGTAATATTCCAGCTCCTCCTGCTTATGAAGTGTATGTTTCACAGTTGATTCGTTACTCGAGAGCTAGTACAAATGATACAGACTTTCTCATTAGACATACTTATCTCTTTGACCGCGTTAATAATCAAGGCTTCAAAAAATTCCGCCTCATACGATCATTATCCATTGAATAGTTGTTAAATATTTACTTGCGGTTTTTGTTGGCAAAGATATTGATCAGCTCTTCAATGCTTTACACTGTAAATTTATTAAAACAGTTTTTCATATTGGCAGTATTTGGAATTGCATAATATCATGTCATTGATGCTGTTACACGAAATCTATTTACGAAATTAAGGATACCACAGACACTTCTACATCAGCCTCGTTCCTTGACCTTCACCTTGAAATTGACAACAGAGGGAGACTTCAAACTAAGCTGTACGACAAACGCGATGACTTCACCTTTCCAATAGTAAACTTCCCTTTTCTTTGTAGCAACATCCCAAAAGCGCCGGCATATGGAGTTTACATCTCCCAGCTAATTCGCTATTCAAGAGCCTGTGTTCGATACAGTGACAGATCCCGGTTGCTCACAAATAGGCTACTTCAACAAGGGTACGTTACCCAAAACTTGAAGTCATCCCTCCAGAAGTTTTACGGTCGACATCATCATCTTGTGGACCGCTATGGGATATCTGTTTCCCACATGACAACAGATCTTTCCCTTTAAAGCTTAATTGTTGTTTTCTCTACCGAATTTGACTTAACTACCGGATTTGACATGTTCAACACGGCGGGTGTCTTATAAGAAGCAGGAGATGCTGACTCTACCGGTGCACCTGATCTCACCCATGGTTTTATATTGGGTCCGTGTTGTTCATCTTTGTGTGTGAGTGTCTTCATTTTTCTTTTCTGTACTGTACCCATGTTGTGTCTCTGTTTTTTTTCTGCCTTTTTTGTTTCTGGTGTTGCCATTGTCCTTGGATTGTTCGCTTTAAGATTGACGGTTCGGTTCTCACTTACTTTATAAGTATTTCAATTGAAGTTTCATATGTAAGAAGGATTGATATCGTAGTCAACGAAAATTAAGCTAGCTGTCAGTAACCGCGATCAATTGTCAGGACAATACCCATGTGTATTGTCTTCATGTATTAGGTACTTCATTGTAAAGGCACTCGTCTTGATAAGTTGATTAGTCTTTCTGTGTAATTATGTTTTAGCCATTCACCACACATGGGGGGGGGGGGTGTTTGGATCCAAGAAAACGAGTTTAACCCCACCGCAATTTTTGCGCCTGTCCCAAGTCAGGAATATGTTGGTCATTGGATTATCCTTTTCTTCTTATAAATTTAGTTTCTTTATATTCGGGTTATTGGATATGGTTTGTTTCCATTCATCTATTCACATTTTTTTTACTTTTTGGGGCCATTTAGGGCTTGCTATATGGTGTGAGGTTCAACGCTGTGTTGAAGACCGTATGGTAATCCCTTGATGCTTTGTGTTGAGTCGTTTTAACCTAGAGATGTGATGTTCTCTCTGACATTTACCTCATTTCCTTCTTTTTCATATTAAAAAGGTTCTTTAATAGATATCAGTATCTTGTGGAAACATTCAAAGTTTCGGTCCGAACTCTGTTTCAAGATTCTGTTATTTCTGTAATACTGGGTTGATCATTTAACTGTCTACCACATTTCAATATCAATTGCTGTTGAGCTGCTACCGGACACTACCTCTATGGAAGTTGAGGTTTTGCCATAAACCCGGTTTAACCTACCATTTCTTTTAAAATGTCTGTTCTAAGTCAGAACCAATACAGCTTTAAAATGTTATTTTAACGCCATTAGTCTTCCCTCTTGATTATAGCATTCACACTTCTTAATCGCGAAATATAATTAGCGTTATCTCCCTTAGAATATTAATTTTCTTATTTTGTTTATTATACGTAGGTTTGTAGTATACACACTTCTATGGAATTTTAGTGGATATGAATTTTTCCGACCACTGTATACTTTCTTGAAACAATCATTGATTCAATGTGTCGCTGGCACTAACACATAAAATTTCGCACAGAACAAAAGATTTTGGACATCAGCTAAGTGGTTAAGGAACTGAAGAGGTCTAAATAAACCGTTAAGCTTGGGCAGAATAGCTGTCTTCAACTGAAGTGGAAACACATTTTATTTTAATTTTTTCACCTAATGCGACTTTCCCACATTATAAGGAAACAGCACTTGAAACATCAATCTTTCTGCACCAAATTTGGTGGTAGGGAAAAAAAGGGCTGAATACGGATTCAAACAAAAAAGCACATAGGATGATGTCATCGCAGTGTTGTAATTTTTTTATTGATAACATCATTGTCGAATTTGGATGATAAGTCATAAAAGGGATATCGAAACAACTGTAGTAGAATACCGAAGGAACAAAGGAGTGGAATTTACAAAAATTGAAGTCCAAAGACGATGGAGTTTAATTTTGCCACACTTTTATCCGTATTCCTTGGTTCATACGAAGCCAGTGACATACAAAACAAGAAAAAAACTGGCCAAGTCCTTGCATTTCAGGTTCCGCTACTTAAAGATGATGTTTTTTCATTGAAAACTCCCAAATTTAAGGATTACTTTCATCTTATTAACCATACTGAACTAGAAAGTAAACAATCCACTGATACACTATCATCAGCATCATATCCGGACTGATATTTTAATATTGATAACTCTGGGCGTCGGAAAACCAAACTTTATGACAAGGTTGTATTTAACTCCCTATTTTACGCTTCTGTTATTGAGCAGTAATAATTGTCATGCATGTAGCACAAACGGAGATTTTTTCAACAAAGCGAAATTACTGTCTGAAAACCTTGCACACCAAGGTTAAACTCAACCACTGTCGCAATTGTCACAACAGAGCTTCTATGGGCGGTCGTCACCATGATTTTTACGGAAGGATCATTTTTTTGCAATGAGAATGAAGATTTATGAAAAGTTTCAGAATTTATTACCGAAATGTCAAATACCGACTATAACTTGGACTTTTCATAAGTAGAGTGAGAGTTGCCACGCATGGAGCAAATCATGTTTACCCTTGCGAAGCACCTGGTGATCAATTTCTTCTGAGCTTCGTACTGCTAGTGCATTCTTGTTCTTTTTAAGTTATTCGTTTGCCTCAGTTTGTGTCACATCTGATTTGCCGTTTATTTGTTTGGCCATTGATTTCAGAATTTTCCATCTTGTCCATGCTTATGTTCTGTGAATTAATAAGTATTTGATATATTGTTATCGCATCGATTTTGTAATATCATTTTTGTGATGTTGAGAACTTCTTGTTTAAACTAAGGAGTATTTCCCTCATGCATAGCTCTGTCTTTAACTGAATTTTTGCTTTTCTATTTAGATCCTTTTGGTTATTTGTTCTCTATCAGCTTTTACATGTTTTTCGGTGAATGGACTTCCAAATATTTTGGTTTGATCTGCGCTGATGAGATGTAAGTTGTCGAAATGCGCATATGCAGAAAATAAATTAACAGTAACTTCGGTATTTTATTATTCATTCCAGATTCATTTAGTGCTTATAAATGTAGTTTTAAATTTTAATTTCAATATAGCGTTAACCACAGGGGCCGGTAACATACGATATTGATAGACCGGGTCCCATATATATGTATAAGAAGGAGAAGGGAAAAAACGGAAGTCCAAAAATTATATACCACAATATTTCAAAGTCAGACGACGACAGCTCTTTATGGGAATAATTGTCTCAAACTCGCCCATAAGTTTGGCAAATAATTATATTTTCATAAAATATAAACTTTCTTACCTTCACTTGGCTTTAAAACATATTTTTTTCCCTTCGAAACACTGATATTGTCCCGATGTAGTTTAAGTGGGCCAGTGTAGGGAAACGAAGTAAATCCCGAAATGAGAAAAAAAGTAAAAACTTTATTCGATTCCTCTCCGTATCCGATTCCCTCCTTCAGTGAGCTGGCTAATCAACATTTCGACTGGATTATTTAGGTTTATAACAATAACATTATTGACCAATCAGAAGACTGTTCTCGTTTCATTCAAAATGTCGACGAATGTTGACATTCTACTTTCTGTGACACAAACGATACGCCAAGTCGCTGAAGACTGTTGAATTTGACGTTTTATGTGCGTGAATTAACATGGAACTTATTTGTGGAAATGTGGAAAGTTATATTTAAACAAGATTTTTTTCGTGAAAAGGCAAAAAACATTGATTGAAGTGGAAAAATTGTGTTGATTTCATGGCCTACTTAAAGTTTAAGTTAAGTTAATTATATTTTCATAAAATATAAATTTTCTTACCTTCACTTGGCTTTAAAATATATTTTTCTCCCATCGAAACACTGAAATTGTCCCGATGTAGTTTAAGTTAAACTACATCGGGACAATTTCAGTGTTTCGATGGGAGAAAAATATATTTTAAAGCCAAGTGAAGGTAAGAAAATTTATATTTTATGAAAATATAATTATTTGCCAAACTTATGGGCGAGTTTGAGACAATTATTCCCATAAAAAGCTGTCGTCGTCTGACTTTGAAATATTATGGTATATAATTTTTGGACTTCCGTTGTTTCCCTTCTCCTTCTTATACATATATATGGGACCCGGTCTATCAATATCGTATGTTACCGGCCCCTGTGGCTTTAACATATTTAATGTCAAAGTATTGAACAGGGAGTATATCGATTGTAAGCTGAAGTTTCTTCAGAATTTCCTATCTCTTCCTCCCTTCGATTTCAACTGTATGCTGTTCGTTTGCCTTTGTATTAAGTGTCGTAACTAATACTTTATCTCCTAAATGCTTTACACCATAACTAAATTTAAACATTTTTTCATATTGGCAGTATTTGGCATTGCACAATATCATGTTCTTCTTTCATAATTGATGATGTTGTTATACCAAATCTATTTAGAAGTATCATATGTAAGAAGGCGTGATATCATAGTCAACGGAAATTATGTCTTCCTATGATTTTGCAACAATATCAATAAAGTTTAGTACTAATTGGACGAATGTGTCACTGACTAATACAGTATACAATGCATACATCAATTAAACTAATAAATATCAAATCCATACGGATGAGCATGGAAACTACAACAATTCCTTAAAATGAGTAGTGTACATACTCAAAGCCATAAATTCGGAGGACAAGCATGTACTTTCCTTATAAGGGTAATCATCCTGAGTTTACCTTACTGAAATCTATATCTTTGGAAGGTGAGAGTTTCATTCTGGATCTTAAGAAGTAAAGGTTTGATATTGTTTGTAGCAAAAATGTTTGATTTTAATCTTCAGCATAAGTCGTCGAAATGGTCACCTGCAGTAATGCAAATTCACTAAAACTACATCTAAGGCATTTTTTTAACTTTGCCCACAAAGACCTTTCTCTGAGTTCTATTAAAATATAGCAGACTTGCTGTATTGAATACATATTCAACATGCAGCAATAAGTAGTAACATATCTTCAATAGAAGAAATAAATAAATCATATTCTTTTGTAAATTTATTCATAAGAAAATAAGTCATTTTTGCAAATTCAACTCGTCTAAGCATTCACATCATTTATTAACAGGTGAATGTAAACAAAAAGACAGGTGTAACAATTATCACAGATAATTAAATGCATTTTGTCACTTTCATAATTGTTGATACATTCAATCTCAGTTATTCATCAAGATCCACTTGGGTGCAAAGTACATTCCTCTTGAGCACAAATACAATACAATGATAATGTAATTCTATGTTAATTTCAGTTTTTTCAATTTCCATATGATAAATACATATGATAAAACATTACTACTTTATATGATTGTTATTTAGAGTAAGGCCATCCCTTCTAATTTACTTAACAGAAAAGGCCCTTTTGGTCACACCTTAACTGATGTACATTTAATTTGAACTTGTGTTATGGTAAAAACACTATTACACTATTTGTATTGCATGGCATGTTGTAGCAAATACAATATATCAGCCATTCAAGTTCTTATGATTTCATGTGAAATACATCATTGTAAGCTTATCCTTTTTATAAAGTTCTATGCTTCCCTTAACCTTTCACACAGCTTCAGACAAACTAATGCTAAAGTTATTTCAATTTACTACATTCATATATCTTTCTTATCCAACACACATTTACACAACATGAATAATAAATGTAGAAAAAAAATGCAAACTGGACATATTTATAACAAATGACATTTAATATTGTCTTCAGTTATTTGTCATTAAAACAATTTGAGATCATACAATTACATTATTGATGTACAAAATTAAACACAAGATTAGAGAGCCACTTCTCTTTATCAAAATATTATATACAAAGCACTTAACGAAAATTGGCACCATTTATACAGACCCTACACATTGGCAACGAAATTATACCTTGGATAAACTTTTTGTTTGATAAAATTACTGATAATTTCAGAAAGCAATGTTAAGTTACATACACTTTCATCTGATAATTTCACCATTCTAAAGAAATAATCTAAATAAAAAATGTAAATTTTCCTTTACTAAATTTTTCCTCAAACATGTTCATCTTTCATTAATTTATGCCAAGACTAGATCCATTAGACCATTTTCATTTTGTCTTAAAGACATCTGAGATCAAGTTAGTAAATAAAGCACCTTCTCCTGGAAGGACGGCAATCAAAAGAGACACAGTTTCCTCAACAAGGCACCATACACATATAAATAAAAAAATAGGCACCATAGTACTATAAATGCATTAGTGAAATATGTCACTGACTTTAAACACCACTTAAACTTTGATTATGATGACATTACATTGGTCCCTGTAAATGGTCCACTTTAGAAACAGTATACTCCCATCAGGAGAAATGCAACATTCCTGATATATTATTACAACATGAATTTTTAGATAATATGATATAAACTGAACAAAATTTCCTTTTAATAACTGATAGTTAAAACATGTTTTTAACTTCATTTATAACTCATGTCGTTAGAGCTGATATACAAATCTAACCACCATATCTGTTAACTTAAGGCAAAGTCAAGGACAAAATTACTCTAAATTAATGGAACTTTTTACAGTCTTTTATTTTGACTTATCTATTTTGGAAAAGAATGAATATGTACAAGACAGTGTTTTTTATTTGTTTCCCTACTTTGTCGCAAAAAAATGTTCTATTTGATAGGCACTCTTTGGGGTACTTAAAACATACTGTTGCTTTTCCCTGATGGTCAGTATAATCACAAAAATATGATATCACAATGTTGTAATGTTGGCAGTGGTCCATGTATAATATATCTAATCCAATATACTCCCATCATATATGTACTTTGATCAAGTAAAGAACGGCTTACACTCGTCTTACGAGCACCTTTTCCATCAATCTATTTGACTAGTAACTCTCAATACTTTTGGCTAAAGTTTCGATTATGCAAATTGAACAACACAATTGGAATCAACCTGTGTCATGGACGATTTCTTGGATTATTGCATGCGAAAGACAATGGTGACGGCATTCGATAAGGAGGTCAAATATCAGCCCCTTCGATGTCGACGAGAGTTTTGAGCATGGATTTGGCAAATAACATCCTATCCATAATATCCTGTTTACATCCATCTTGAATCAAATGTACCATACAATATGTATTAGCACTTCTATCCTGGTCAATATATGTCACATAGTAGTCATTTTTCACGTAACTCATAATAATCTTTGTGTGGTCATCAAAAAAGTTTACCTGAAAAATAAAACAATGGATGTCAGACAACTTAAGGCACATTTTACAAACTATTAACGCGAAATCAAAAATTTACTTACATCAGTTGGTGTTATATATCCACAAGATCGACCACAATAAAAGCGCTGTTCCTTTGCTTGGTTGTAGGTTGTAGAGACTTTGTCTCTTGTGCATTTACTTATTATCTTGTACTTGTTTTATAGGAAAATACTGTGTTAAATTCTTTTCTTATTTCACTGTTTGCTATCGTCACTAACATTCATTACATAAAGAAATATTATTGTTCTATCAAATTAAACTAGAGCATGTCGAAACTGGCGTTGTCGGAAGGGCCCCGCAATTTCGATCCTGAAATTCCATACAACAGTAAAATTGAGGTAAGTGTAAAAGTAAAATTGAGGTAAGTGTGGATTCACATTCTGTTTGACACAAATGTGTTGATACAGTAATTTGCTGGATACAATGAATTCTTGAATTTTTACCAAACCATGTCATTTTTCAGCTTCAGACTTAATATCAAATCATTCCAAGTTGATACAAGTCTAAAAATCTTATGAAGATAATTTCGTTTATAGTAAAAAGTAAAAGTATTGGCAAACAGGAAGTGGTTGATCGACAAATTTGAAAAACCACTTTTGCAATACAACTCATCATTTCAAAGCTTCAAACCAAATTTCCAATCATTCCCTCCAGTAGAAGCCAAGAAATCTGTGACCGAAATCTAGTTTTAGTAAAAATTCAAAGTCTCAGCAAACAGGAAGTGGATGTCCGACAAACTTGAAAATTGTTTACACAATACAACTCATCATTTCCAAGCTTTAAACCAAATTTCAAATCATTCCCTTCAGTAGAAGCCAAGAAATCTTTGACGGAAAATTTGGTTTACAGTAAAAATTCAAAGTATCGGTAAACAGGAAGTGGATGTCCGACAAATTTGAAAATTGCTTAAACAATACAACTCATCATTTCCAAGAATCAAACCAAATTTCAAATTGTTCCCTTCAGTAGAAGCCAAGAAATCTTTGACGGAAAATTTGGTTTACAGTAAAAATTCAAAGTATCGGTAAACAGGAAGTGGATGTCCGACAAACTTGAAAATTGCTTACACAATACAACTCATCATTTCCAAGCTTCAGACCAAATTTCATATCATTCCCACAGATAGAAGCCAAGAAATCTGTGACGGAAAAAATTGTTGACGGACAGACGTACAGACGGACAGACAGACGGACAGACAGACGGACAAAGTGAAAACTATAGGGCACCCGCATCTCGATGCGGGGCCCTAAAAATAATAGGTTATGAAATAATCTTAATGATAGATAGGGATATATAGTTTCTACAACGAGAACAAGTTGATTATGAAATTTCTCACATCGAGTTAAATAAATTTTGCAAATAATTGAAAACGAGTCCTGCCGAATTTTAAACATTTGAAAATTTATTTAACAACATGTGAGAAATTTCATAATTAACGTGTTTAAGATGTAGAAAATGTTTCTCTAATGACATAATGTAAAACACCGAGAATTATGTTCCGAATAAATTTGGCGGGAAATATCTTGTGTGCTGTTCTCTCTAGGGATGAGAAATATTTTTATCCCACCGGTCAGGCGTTTGTTAAATTTACCAGAAATAAGAGAAATATTTCATTATCTCTACAGAGTCGAGCTAAGCAAAACGAGATCACAAGACAAATTTCTTACATGAGAGCAATACAAGTTGAATTATGTACCAGGAAGAGTATTCCTTATAACTTCGAAGTTACCTGTAAAGTTCCGTCACTGAGGTACAACACAATCGCTTTACTGGTCCTAAACCACTTTTTCAGATAGGCATGAGCACACCAAGAGTCATCTGAATCTTTAGACAATTCTACATTGCCACCTTGAATTAAATGTTCATCCATATAACGAGCAAAATATAAAAGTAATGTTGTCTTCTTTTCAAGCTCTTCTGGTACACATTCAATAGTGTACGTCGACAATTTACCAGTGACATCATAATACTGCACAGCCCTGAAAACATTAAATATCCATTAACAAAGATTCAGGATTTGGCTTGAATTAAAATTTCCGATTTTAAAAATATCTGCTTGAGTAAGACCTTTATAACCTACAGTTTTTGACACTGAATGTATACATTATAATGGCATTGTATTGTTGTGTAGAACATGCAAGTTCAAAATTGCTATACAATAAAATTCTAAACTTGAAAAATCGACTTGCATGGATCCATCCATCCACCTGAATTTATCACTGATATACAGACTAAGAAGAAAAATTCAAAACTAGTCTTAACAAAGCATATAGCGGTAACCAGTCTCAAAGTTAACATTAATGAGAAGTGGAGCTCATAAACTTAATTTGATTCAATTTTGATTAAAAAGGGCCATAACTCTGTGAAAAGGGGACAGAGCATTCTGACATCGCATTATGCACAACCAGGTACAGTGTTTAACAATCTTGTGAAGTGAATTCAATTGGATCAAAGATGTAAGAGAGGTGGTTCATTGACTCGATGGACGATGGACAGATAGAAGAATGAACTAATACGACAGACAAAAAAATATATCTCTCCCTCAAAAGAGGGGGAAACATAATTGACAAACAAGTTTATATGATAGTTATTCAAAAAGGGCGATATATAAGAAGATGATTCAAAATAATTGTTAGACCTACATATATACATGTAGGTATCAGTCTGAAGTCTTAATCACTTTTTTTCATACCATGACACTTTAAAAGTATATTTAAACTGACTAAATAATTTGTGTCCATGAATTAATATATCGGAAGATGAAAGGGATTTGGGTGTGGTTCTGTAAAGAAAATTGTTGAAAAAATAGAAAGCCTTTTCAATAATAAGATAATTTCTTGTCACTTTTCTTTTTAAACAGATTAAGTTGATTTTAAGTAGCTTTTATGTTATGTTTCTCCAGGCTCTAGAGGTTTAAAAGGTCTATCTACTTAGGGAAGTATTTAAGTTTAAATGAACATTATAAAACAACCTTACGATTGATTTTCAAACTTAATACCTTGTCAACATTTGTCTGTGTACATAGCATGAATATATTTTTGTTTTTTTTGTGGACAATTTTGTACAATATCCGGTGAAAAATGATCCATGTAGAATACTAATAGAACCAGACATATTGTCCCTGATGGAACCAAGGGTTACTTTCTGTATAATATTTGACCTATCTAATTCATGAGTTTTAAAATTTTATGTATTTTTCGCACAAGATTGATAAAATAAAATAGTCTTTGATGAATACATTTTAATATTGTAAAGTTATTTAATAAAGTTTGAAAACTATTTTATGTGAGCAATTTCCAAGTGTCACATTCTCACAGATGGCCATGGGTCTTTTATTCTCCATTCATTTAATGTACCCCGTTGCGTCAGTATTTCATTAATAAATAATCTTATCACCTTAATATAATTCAGTATTAATCATTGCAAAACAGGTAGGAAACACGCTCGAATTCTTTCAATACACAATAAACTCGACAGGTAAATTGGAGTCTTTCATCAGGTGATTAATAGACCAATGTATTGATATTGATCAGGTATATTACAGGTGATACAGGTATATCAATTTAACAGTGTAATACACAATCACCTGGTTAAACATTTCATAATAAAGATAAAACACACAACGAGTTTTTACCTGAGCAGATCTTTCAATCACGTAAAATTAAGAAGGAAGTAGGCGTATTCATTCTCATAACCAATTGTATGAATTCATTACCAAAATCTTTGTGCCTCTTCAACATTTTAATAACTTATAACTAAAGAGGAGAATAACCCCCAAAATGTCGTGTGCAGTAATCATTTATAATAAAAAAAAAGAGTTTGTCAAGAATCGTAAAATTTTACTCCTGTGACACATCAATATTATTGTGAAATACTCATGAAAGTGTCAAAAAACTGCCAATATCCTAGACCAAGTTAAAACCGAGTTGAGAAACAACGGCAGTAGAATACCAAAAGAACAAAGGAGTGGTATGTAATAAAATACCGAAGGATATGCAGTAAAATACCGAAAGAACAAATAGTGGTATTTACAAAAACCGAAGCCCAAAGATAAAGCCATAACAAGAACACATAAAACAATGACGTTAGACAGCTACTTAGCATAGAAATAAGAACCCAACATTCGAAACCAAGGCAGAGAAATTGAGAAATGAAGTAAAAATGAAAAATAAAATAATAAATGAGAAGAGGCATAAATTTATATGGAAAATGAAAAAAAGAACGAGATTGAATCTGGTCTTGTTTAGTACAAAATGTACACAATTTTTTATCAACGGCTCCAGCCCAATTACATGCCAAACAAGAACACGTAAAAAGGTTGAGAGCATCAAATACGGAAGCTGGGTAAATGAAACATCTATGGGCAGTGGTTTTCTATGAAGGTACTCCTTTTTTCAAAATTTTATATACTCAATACTACTGAGTGATCGTGACAGGGACGTTTTGAAATGCTTTGTACTACAGATATTGAATATTTCATATTTTAAAACATAATAATAAATATATACCTTCCATCTGGAGACATGACAATGCGTGACGTATCATTAAATAAAACGCCCATGACGTCATTAGACAACTGGAATCCAAAACCATATTTGTTAGAATAATCCACCCACTTCATTACCCATACAACGGTAGGATCATTTAATGGAATAGGATTGAAGCTGACATCTGAAAAGAAAAGGTGTGAATAGAATTTTTCAAAATTTCAAAAGACTGCAATAAGATGACAGTATATGCTGAGTAGTGCATTAAAAAATATCTTAAAGAAATAAAAGCAAAGTTGTAACTTTAATTTCAAATATATAAAAATTGATACATGAATGAACGTACATTTTGTTCATTTATATTGGTAGAAGTAGAAAATGGAGAAAAGATAGTTTAACCTACCTTTTGGCATGTGTTCTAAACAGGTATTGAGTACATCTAATAATGTCGAGGCACAACGTGGTTTTGGCGATGTATCTGAAATGAAAAAGTCATTTTTAAATAACGTATTAATGAATTGAAAGTAACACTCTTTTTAATATTTTAAATAATTATGCAGCAATATACGCCCTAAATTAGTGTTCAGACTAAAATATCATACATCTGATTTAGTAAAGTATATACCAAGTGACTATGCAATTTTATAAGAAGTTTGATAAAAGGTTTGGTTGAATAATAGGTAATTATAGTATATCCCAGAATTATGCAATATCCTGTTGACTTGCAAGTTTTCTTCAGGTATCAACTTTAAAGTATGTTGGAATTTAAAACACAAGATTACCATCGAATTGAAGCAAAAAATCTTCCATCTACCTTTACTAAGTATATAATTATGAAACAAACTATTGTATCTTTGGCGAGATAACTGATTGGCTATGAATTATTTTTTTACAGTTGTCTGTTTTCAGTTACCTCGTGAGTATGGAGGTGAATCTGATCTCTCTAATCTATCGTAACAGTTACCTCGTGAGTATGGAGGTGAAT
>MJUU01066679.1:52754-67123 GCA_002080025.1 Modiolus philippinarum
GGGGGGGGGGGGGGGTAGGAACATATTCTAATACTGTCATATTTTTTGCCGCATAAGTAATGAATATACATTGTACATTTCAAAAGAAGCATGGGGTATGTGAATAACCTGAACACCTTTGATGGTTCTGACGAAGCCAAAATTTTAAGTGGTTACACACAGGAAGCTCTTAAATGTGAGAGACAAATGGATTATAAAGCAAGTAGAATTTTACCACCCCGACCTCACAAAAAGATTTGTTAACCATTCTGGGTTAATATATTTTAATGATATGTTGATAAAGTGCTTTAATCAAATACAAATAAAATCGCGATCTCGATAGATAAGTCACACATTCAGAAAACAAATAAAAATCCCTGACTAAGCTTAATATTTAATTGCCTTTGTCTGAATATTTCCTTTAAAGGAATTTTATTGATGCTTTGCATGTAAATGCATGTTACAAAAGAGAGGATTTGTATATCAACCTATTATAAGAACAAAGGCTTTTTCCATTTACCTTACATAGGTAATACATATTTGAAATACCTATGTTTGATTTTATCGTTCGAACAGCTTTATCCTACCCGTCACACGTGTGCACATTTCTTTATGTATATTAATAACATGTTTTACTTAATACTCCAGTTAATGATCTTTTCGTTAAAATTTTCAGGTATCATTTACTTGTACAAGGCCAGACAGACATTCCTTTAACAGCTGCTTAAAGTGGTCCGGTACTGTAATAACAAAAGCACATAGATTCCATTAACAGCTTGCTAAAATTTGTCATTTATAGAGTGGGATCGATCTAATTTGACTCATCCTAATACAATATCAATTTATTAATTTATTTGTAATTACTTCCCTAAAAGTTACCCCGATTGTGTCCCTATAGTATATAAAGTGGATCCAGCTATATAGAAAAAATATCATCTGGAAAAAGATGAAATTTGCAGCAAAATCAGTAGATTTAGACTTTGGGTCAGTAAAGCAATACAATGAGACATTTTGCTGGTCATGCAGTGGACTAGGACAGACCAATGACCGGGGTCGGCCAAATTGATAAGGATCCGAGACTAGTGATTTAGATTGCGGTCTGTCGAACAATGGACGAGGACCTGTTACTAGTCATGAAAACTATTGATCTGGATTTGGGGTCGGCCAAACAATTCATAGGACCTTGGACTGGACAAGCAGTAAACTAGGTCAGACCAATGACTTGGGTCTGCCAAGCAATGGATGATGACCCGGGACTGGTCATGCAACGCCAGTGATTTAGATTTGAGGTAGGCTAAACAATGGATGACGACAAAAGTCTGGTCATGTTGTAAACTAAGGATGACCAATGATTTAGATTTGGGGTTCGCCACACAATTCATGGGGACCTAGCAGTGGTTATGCAGTAAATTAATGCAGCCCAATGATATAGATTGAGGTTGGCCTGAAACAACGGATCAGGATGCAGGGCATGTTATGCAGAGAACTAATGCAGGCCGAAGATTTAGACTGTGTCAGCCAAGGAATGAATAAGGACCGGAACTGGCCATGACATGAACTGAGATAGACAAATAATGCTGATTCCATTATATGTATTTACAAACCCAAAGACTTCCATAATATTCTTACGGCCTTTCTTTTAAAATTGTATTCCATAATAAAGTGATTTATGTAGTTTTATATGGAAGCCTTGTATTATATGAGAGACATGTGAGTAAATGGAAGACATGTAGACATTACACATGTGGTTTGACCGTATATTGAGAGACATGTGTGTATGTGTGTGTGTGTGTGTGTGTGTGTGTAAATGTGTGAGAGCACATACCTTTTGTCTTTGATGAGGTTTGGCTATTCTTGTTTTTGCAATTATTTTTCCTGCATATATTTTATTGCTGTTTAAATCTAAGAGTTCATAACATCGTGCAAATCCTCCCTGAAATAATAAGATACAAAATGATTTAACATCTAAAGATCATGATACAAAAAATATATATATATAACACATAAAAACAAAATAAGATCCATCCACAAGAACTATCTAAGTGGATAAGCATACATGAACCAAAAGGCGTAAAAAATATCAAAATGGTCAAAATTGAAATTTTGCAGGCCCTCTACAAAACATAATCAATTTTCTTTTTTTTCTGAAAGTAGAAGCATGACACAGACCACTCAAAAGTATGCATGGACCAAAAGGCGTAAAAAATATCAAAAATGGTCAAAATTGAAACTTTGCAGGCCCTCTTAAAAATCACATGTTTTCTGAAAGTAGAGGCATGCAACAGACCACTCAAAAGTACAAGAAAACCACCAGTAACGTAAAGTACAGATTAAACACCAAGTTATTCTTGTTTCTTCTAATAAAACATTGAAATGCCAAGAGTAATGAGGGAATTAAGATTCCATGTAAAATCATGATCTATAAAAAATGTACCTGTTCAATTACAGGGCGAAAGTATTTACCTTATAGATAGCATCAAAGTAGGGATAATTTGTTTTTTAATAAATGTACTTGAACAATTAGCCAATAGACATTATTGTTATGTGTGACTGCATGTAATAAGTGATTTGTACTGTACATCAAACGATTTTCCTGCAATAAAAACTTTGTAAAATATATTGTCCAGAAATCGATAGATATTCAGACAAGATCTTGTAATCTGTCTGGTATATGACAACAAATTAAACATAATAAATATGACTATGATTTAAAACTCCCTTTTGGCATTTGTTTTAGGTATAATACTATTCAAAATTATAAAAATATTATCAAAATTGTCCAATTCTACTAAAATTTACAAACTTAATAATTCTAGTGTCCATTATTTGTTCATAACTATGATATTAGTTCCAAATTGTGCATTTCATAAAAATTCATTGATTTTTTGCCTGCTTTTTATGATAGAGAATAGTCGATCTAATGCATTCATTTGATTTTCCTTATACAACTCCAAATATATTTATTACAACATCAACAGGTAACGAAGGATTTGAATGGTTTTTTTTTGTAACATTATTGCATCATATCCCAAAATTGCACATTTTCTTTGTATTTTTTTTTAAATAAATTTGTGAATGGGGTAATGCGATATTTTCCCACAGTACAATTCTTTCTGTAAAAAATTAAAGTAAGAAACCTGCGGTGCACATTGATGTAGAATTAGCAAGAATGATTCTTAAAACATATGGTTCCTGATATGAAGTGTGACCTAGTTTTTTCTACTAAAAACATGATAAAACTATTGATAAACCTAGACGTGAAAAATACTCCAGTTATCTTGATAAACATACATGTGATAAAAACAAAAAAAGTATGCTTGAAGATTTTAGTTATTTCATTCAATAATAAAGTATAATAACACTTTTGGCCAACGTTATGGAATTTTCTTCAATCTTTTCGACTATTCAACACTTAGTGTAATTGGTATTATTAAAACTAAACCCTTTTCAAAAACATGTGTTTAAAATTTTAGACAAAGAAGTCGTCTGCGAAAATAACACGATTAAGTTCTGTTTAATATTAATACCCTTAATCTCTCAACCTTTGAGAACACCTTTGAATTGACAACTAGAAATAAAAGCAGACCCGGGGACAAAGTTTTTGTTAATTTAAAGGAAATTAATTACTCTTTAGTAAAATTTGACCGTGGTAACATTCCAAAAATACTTTGTCAAATATGAATTAATAGGGATATAAGTGTTTTTCATTGGTAATGTTGTCTATGATACAGAAACATAGAATATACACATTAGTCAGCTAAATTAGGTGTGTTCGATTTATGCGAATGAATATCAATAATCTGAAGTAAAAGAAGTTTCTTTTACTATCTATATCAATACTATGTTCTAACTGTAAAGTGCTCATAAAACAGGTGTCGGTCGTCATATCTTATGGCTACCAAATTTCCTCGATACATCAGTCAGTTATCAGATAAATGACCCTTGTAAGCCACTTCGGTCGCTTTGGGTCGTTAGACATATGATGTAAGGGCTGATAATCTTATCACCGAAGTTACACTCAGCAATAAATTAGAAATTTCATTAAAAGAAGTGCAGATTAGGAAAATTAGGTTATTAATCCAATAAAATGGAAATTTATCAAATACATTTCCATTGCAAGTCAATATTTTTATGACAAAATAATTTGATTTTCCAAAATGTCCAAATGAAAAAATCAAAATCTTATACGCGTATTCAATCCTCTTTGAACTTGGGAACAAAACGAATTATTTAATTATATATTTGTTTCAAAAATCGTGTTGAATATCAATAAACATGTAAATATAGCTATCAGACTCACTATTTGGTATTTTTGGTGGTCAATTTACTGATATAAATCAAACTGTATTCGGTGGAAGGACACCAGCGAAGCCCAGCATATCTATTTTCAGGGCAGGTAAACATAAATAAGAGCTAATTTTACAATACTTGAAAGCATTGTTATCCTAAACATGCAATACAAGACCTCCTCTTTGTTAGGACTAACTTCAGAAATTTTAGTTATTTGAGATTAGTCATCTAGTCCTTCAATAGGAACCCAACACTATTGTGACTGCCCCACCATTGTTGATCGATCGATCAATTTACTCAGAACAAAAAAACAAGACGATGATTTTGGATAGAAGCAATGAACTCTATCAACAAGTTAAGGGATATATTTTAATGATATTTAAGTTGTATTTTCCACAGTTGTCAGCTGAGAAAATTTGATGTTTGTGGTAACAAAGAAACTTGTCATATAACTTTCACTTTTCTTTTTTCTTTGTATGCTATTCAACAAACCATGTGGTAGTGAAAGACTCTTCCATTATTTGGAGAAAACCGTAATAAAAGATCGGAAATGTTATAAATAGATAATACGCCCAGCAATACCTGCTCAAAAATTGATTATGAAAAAAGGCAATGGATCTTGACCTGGATACAGATTTTTGTGAATGAGTCAGATTTAAATGAATTTCCTGTGTTTGATAAGAGTTATATACCCCGGTTACGGTGACAACTTTTTATTTGGAGGTGGTCTACTGTTTACACAAAAGTTTGTCAAACTGATTAATTTTAATATGTATAATAGATATATGTAGAGTTAAAGGGTTTACAAAACTCTTTAAATGTTTAAATACCAAATATTTTGAGCATTGGTCACTGTAATATTACTAAATACGTTATATTATTAACTTTTTATTTCAAATCTAAAGGAATTTGTAATCCCCACAGGGTTAAAGAATATTCTAATGCCGTATTCAGGCCGAGTTCGTACCACTTTATTTAAAAAAAACGTGCCCATTCCCACGCAAACTACGACGAAGCAAAACTTGTGAGCCATGACTACAGCAGTATGTGTGGAAGTCATTTCACATTCTGTACTTATAGAAATCCTGGGTCAAAGAAAATTGCCGTTTTGTATCAACGTCCTTTCTTACATCTGTTTAGGAAATAACTGCCAGACCATCGAATGTAGGTGAAATTGTTGTTGTGATATAAAAATTTTAATGGCTATTTCTTGCAGTTCCAGTTGATCAGACTTCAATATTAGGGACCGACCATTTAACTTGAAGGGGGGGGGGCTATGGTTTTTTCTAAAAAAATATTTTGGATCTGATTTTTAGTGAAAAAAATATTTTGGCTGCCAAAATGATAAAAAAAAATTTTCTGAAGGTGGCTTTCTGCCCAAAAAAATGTTAATTTTGAAAAAAAAAAAATATTTGTTGATACACGTGTAAAAAATAAATAAATTTTTTCGCGCAAAGCGCGAAAAAAATTTTCTGTCCAGAAAAAAAACCATAACCCCCACCCTTCAGGTTAAATGGTCGGTCCCTTAGTATTCTACGGTTTATGTTTTCTATATCTATAATTATTGCTCTATAAAGGATCACAGTTGTTAAAGATACTTAATATACCTTTAATATGTTTTATTATTATGTTTTGTCTTACAAAATTTCTGCAGCATGTGCAAGTATAGAAATATATTCTTTATTATTCACTTCACTCCAAACTTCACTCCAGACTCCACTCAATATTTTACAACATGCCAGCAAAATATCCAAGTAAAAATATGCTACGCAGAGTTGTTGTTTATATTGGACATGTCTCCCATTTGGTGTGAAGATATTCGACATGCCCTCCCCCCCATACTAGGTTGGTGTGAAATATTGGTGCCGGGATTTTGTGTGATGGAAAAATACTGGATTTGCCCCCAAATACTCCTTAAATACAATGATTGTTGTATAAGACAGTAATACTTTCTATTGAATAATTGTTGTTTTTGTAGGTGGCGTAAGCTTACTGTTAAATAATTCAATTAAGAGACAGGTGAAGATTGGACAGCTAATCACAGACATCTTTATTCAGTGTCAATAATCACCAACAAATAAAAGAAAAACATTTCACCTCTTAGACAATTAGGTTGACAAGTACGTCAAATCCCTCAAGGGAGTATGAAATAATGTGACAAAATTAGATTTTACGCAATCTTTGACATCTTTCTTTGGGTTAAAGAACGGGAGGTGTATCGATCTTAAAAAGCAGACCAAATTTACACTTTATTTGTAATAAATTTGAAGTCAAGAGGTAAAAAAAGTCTTGAAAAGGGAACAACTGACGAGTTACAAGTATAAATCAATGGCGATGTAAGATTACATGAACCCAAGTAATAAATTTTCACTGGCTAAAATGATCCACTCTATCATCTTGTGTCAGGCTTGTAAAATGAAATAACATGTCTGAAACATGACGTAGAAATTTTGATTTCTACCCCCTTCTTTCTAGTTACAACAGTAGTTGAAAATGACCCAATTATATATATTTCCCAATACATTTTAAACAATTAACAATAAATAATTATTCTAGAGGAAGGTAAAGATTCAAGTTTAAACTCCCTTTTTACTTTAATAAGCTATCTCATGGATCCTCTTCCCAGGTCAGGTAATCTTGTAACAGAATAAAAGTTCCACAATAATATTTGTTCCAAAGGACAAAATATTACATAAGAGTTGTTCCACTGAAACAAACCTTATAATATTTGTTCCTAACCGAATAAATCATATGTAATATTTGTTCCAAAAGGAATAAATATTAAGCCAATGTTTATAATATTTGTTCCAATGGAACTTTTGTCAGGTGGAACAAATATATGTTTACAAATTGAGTCTACTACGTACCAACACCTGACTTGGGAGGATGCTCACGGATATACCATCTATTTTTGGGACAAAACACCTAGTGAAATTCAAGGACGTATATTCTTCCTTGTAAAATTCAAGGATTTGTAGTGAGACTGCATGTTTGATAATTCTTGTAAAACTGGAAAACCTTTCAAAGACAGAAGAAGTCAGCGATGAACTAATTTCCGCCCTGTAAACAAATAAAAAGGGGGAACTACTTTACAATACCGTTACCTTTACTTGGTATATCTAATCCATTGAAATGTTTAATCATTGTTATTAATTTTAGAAGACTTATTTTAATTGTCGAATCTCGCTTTTTACCTCCCCCCATTCCATCAACAGATAGGCCTAAACTTCTCGCTTGTATTCACTTTCAAATTCCCTTACATCCTTATCCCTCCATAAGAAATGATTCCCCCTATCCAATGCCCCCTTCTAATCTTACTTTCCTATGTCGTGTTGATGGACATACACCTGTATGACATTCAGTGATCGATGTATACAAGATCGATCACTCTGTATTGCCAAAGGTACTTGTATATGGTGCAATATGCATTATAGACGATTTAGTACAAGTTATACGACAAAACCTGGTGCTTAAGAGAACAAAATTAGTTATTCTCCAATAATATTTGTTGCACATCTGGACGTGTAGTTTTCCATACATGTAGTTTACCTTCTAATAGTTTTGTAATGATCGATACCGAGACAGTTTTGGTTTCGGGCTTACGCAAGTATAGTTGTGTCAGACCCAGTTTGTGTGAAAAATTATCATTATAATGTGTCTCGTGTATCGGAATTTCAAAAAGTGGGAACATAAATGGGTTTCTTTAAAATTATTAAACGTTAATAAGGTTGTTCAAAGTTTACCCCCCCCCCCCCCCCCCCCCCCCCNCCGATCCTCAGAGCCCCGTTCAATGTATATGAATTTTTGATAAAATAAAGATCTGCCTTACTTCTAATATGACAAAAAAAAATTATATTGTATGTATGTCTTAAATGTTCTTGTCTTGTATTGTATATATGTCTTGTGTGTATCTTGTTTTGTCTTGTATTGTATAAATGTCTTGTTACTTCTGTTGAGGAGAGCTACTCGTGGCCTTCAATCCTCCATAAAAAATAAAGCATTGAATTAAATGGCCTTTGTATCACAGACATTTGACCTTTTTGTCAGCCATAAATCACTAAAATATTTTTTATAATGCAACTGAAAGAAACTTTCTTCATGTTGTACCATTTTTCTATTAACTAACAAAATCTACTCGACACAAGTCTTCCGAGTTATAATCCAGTATTACTACATATATGCATTTCCCATGAAAGTGTGCCTCAGTTGTTTTGTTACAACCCCCAAAAATATTCTGATGGAACATTCAATGGAAATTAATGGATGGTTATACATACCTTTCCAAGTAGTCTTCCTCTTAGATAGGTTGTATCTGTGTTGGAATCGTAGATGATATAGTTAGGATCAAAGTGGACCATATTCACTCTGTTATTTGGGTCTGTTAACTTCCTTCTGGTCCGGGTGTCAATGTGTCGGCCATCGTTTACTGGTAAATTATAGCCCGTTATATGGCATGTATTTGGAGGTAGAACATCCACAGACATTGGTAACTTTGTTGTTATTTACAAGTTTGCCCTTTACACAAATGAATATATTTTTCATACGTACAATCCCGAAATGACAAACAAAAGAAAACGGAAGAAACAGCGGATGTTGACAACTAAAGTCTTCCGTAATACATAACTCTCCTTTATTTTGACAGATGTGAAAAATTTATACTCTGTTGGATTCACGTCTTCTCCTAATTTTCAGCAAAATTTAATCTGCAAAAAAATGACAAGCTTATCAGTACTGCCTCGTTGGAATTACAGGAAATAGGTGCCTATTTTTACTTTGGAGATAAGAACTTTACTTAGTCTTATCTGATATATTCAAATCTCTGAAAACTAACAAAGAAACGTGTCGAAGGAGTAATACACAGAAGTTTATTTTGTGTATCGACATAATAAAATTGATTAAATTGTGTTTATCTCACCTGTAAATTGTCGTCTGAGGTACTACTGTCTGGAAAAACTGACAATGAAAATATGGGACACAAAATCAATGAATGTAAATCCAGTATTTCCTTTTCATAGTCGGAATTTGAAGTGAAAATATGTATCAGTCAGCTGACAGGGGATTTCTGTTCAATATTGAAGGTGATGTCACCCATCAAGAAGGCGAGGCTAACAATAGATTTACCTGTATAGAAGCTCCGCCCATTCTACTTACCTGAACATATATCTAATTACAGTTGACAAATTATTTAGTAATACTATTTCTATTTGTTATTATTTGCCGATAGAAACATTTGATACACAAATATAATGATTGGATCGAGCATATATTACATCTACAGGTGTTGGTAAATGATGTAACGTAATAATAACATGAATATTCATTGAATAAAATAAGCAGGTAAAAATATACTTCTGAAAATAGCAAAAAGAAAAAAAAAAAGAAAGAACGGGTTTACTATAAATATTGTCAAAAAGTCCCACCAAATCGTCTTCAAGTAGTTTTTTACTCCATCTTTTTTACTGATAGGCAAAAAAAATTTTTTTTTTTCAAAAATCGCTAACAAAGCCCTTTCTCTCCTTGATTCTCGTAATTTTAGAAAATTTTATGATGATTTAGTGCAAGATCAATGTATACTGACGCTTTTCTCAAAGTCAGTGTTTTGCTCCATTTGTAATAAGGGAAATAATGTTATTATAAAACTGCTGCAATATACAGTCTCCCAAATCTACTGGTACCATACAGCCACAAAAATGATTTGGTTCCTGTTGTACTATAGAATTCCCAAACTTCAATCCCAAATCTACTGGTACCATGCAGCCACAAAAATGATTTGGTTCCTGTTGTACTATAGAATTCCCAAACTTCAAAAGACTTTTTGTGTTGGTTGCTTGGTTTTGCTTTTTTTGGTTTGTTTTGTGTTTGTGTTTGTGTTTGTTTTTGTTTTTTTTTGTTTTAAGTGAAAAAATCCACGCAGAAGCTATCAGAAAGCAACGTCAGAATTTTATACACCATTTCATGCAGCTGCACAAAGATTTCTAAACTAAACCAACGTATTAAATGATGATATCATATTTTAACAGCTCTTTCGAAGGCCGAGAGATTAATGAAATAACATATTGTCACGCTAGTTAAATCCAAGTTTAAACATTTTCCCACGGTTAACAGTTGACATACTTTTTAAATTAATCACTTTATGTGTATGAAATACATAAAAAGTAAATTTACTCGATATATGTATAAACTCTGTGGTTGTGGTTAAATGTTTGCAATAAGTGTTTGATATCTGTGGACAAACTGATTCATCAAAGTTCTGTGAGAAAACTCAGTGGTGTTCATTGTGCCCAGACTTGCCAAAAAATCAAAGAGAACGGGACATCTCATCGGCGAATCAGAAGATTCGGGAAAAACCATCACTCTTTAATTGACTATTTTTAATTGACTATTGTATTAAAATACATCTATGGTATTACAATAGGTTAGACGTCTTGTATACAAAGAAAAATATCAAAATGTGACAAATTATTAGAAACACCCTGGTTTCAACAGTTTCACTGGGTATGAGGTGCGACGCGAGAATTTCCTTATTTATGTCATGGCATTTAATTTGTATAGATGCGACTCGACTAACTGCCACATTTAAATCAATAACAAATTGACTTCAATAAGGTGCACATTGACGTAAATAAGGCACTAAATATAGTTGCATGTATACAAATTAAATGCCATTCACGTAAATAAGGAAATTCTCGCGTAGTACTTCGGTCCCTGTTGCAATGTAATATATATGTATGTGTTTAAGTTGATCTTGCTATATCATGTATGCACAGTTATCTGCTATTTTTGTTGACCTTGCTATGTCATGTATGTACACTTATCTGCTACTTTTGTTGACCTTGCTATGTCATTTATGTACAGTTATCCATTATTTATGTTGACGCTGCTTTGTCATGTTTGTACAGGTATCTGCTATTTATGTTGACATTGGTTTGTCATGTTTTACAGTTATCTGCTATTTATGTTTACCTTGCTATGTCATGTTTATACAGTTATTTGTCATTTACTGGTATGCCATGTTTATACAGTTATCTGATATTTATGTTCAGATTGGTATGTCATGTGTGTACAGGCATTTGCTGTTTATTTTGACATTGGAATGTTATGTTTGTACAGCTATCTGCTATTTATGTTGACGTTGCTATGCCATGTATGTACAGGTATGTCATATTTGCACAATTATCTTTTATTTATTTTGACCTTTTTATGTCATGTTTATACAGTTATCTGCTATTTATGTTGGCCTTGTTATGTTATGTTTAGACAGTTATCTGCTGTTTATATTCACCTTGGTATGGCATATATTCACAGTTATCTGCTTTTAATGTTGACATTACTTTGTCATCTATATGAAAAAGAAAGGAAATGGGGTAAATGTACACTTATCTGCTAATTATGTCGACATTATTATGTTATGTTTATACAGTTATCTTCTTTTATGTTGACATTGGTATGTCATGTGTGTACAGTTTTCTGCTATTTATGTTGACCTTGCTATGTCATGTTTGTACAGTTATGTGCTATTTGAATTGACCTTGCTGTGTCATGTATGTATAGTTATCTGTTATTCATATTGCCTTTGGTATGTCATGTATGTACAGTTATCGGTTATTCATGTTGACATTGGTAAGCCATGTTTATACAGTTATCGGTTATTCATGTTGACATTGGTATGCCATTTTTATACAACTGCTGCTATTTATGGTGACATTGCTATGTCATGTTTATACATTTTATCGCTGTTTATGATGACATTTATGTCATGATTATACAGCTATCTGCTATTTATGTTGACAATGGTATGTCATGTTTATACAGGTATCTGCTATTTATGTTTACATTGCCATGCCATGTGTGTACAAATATGTGTTATTTATGGTGACCTTGGTATGTCATGTGTGTGCAGGTATCTGCTGTTTATGTTGACATTGGTATGTTATGATTATACATTTATCTGCTATTTCGGTTGACCTTGCTGTGTCATGTATGTATAGTTATCTATTATTTATGTTGACATTGCTTTGTTAAGTTTGTAGAGTTATCTGCTATTTATGTTGACATTGGTATGTCTTGTTTGTACAGTTATTTGTTATTTATTTTGACGTTGCTATGTCATGTATGTACAAGTATCTTCTATTTATGTTGACGTTGCTTTGTCATGTTTGTACAGGTATCTGCTACTTATGTTTACCTTGGTATGTCATGATTGTACAGATACCTGCTGTTTATCTTGACATTGATATGTCATGTTTATACAAGTATCTGCTATTTATTTTGACCTTACTATGTCATGTTTGTAAAATTATCTGCTATTTATGTTGACATTGCCATGTCATGTTTGTACAGGTATCTGCTATTTATGTTGACATTGCTATGCCATGTATGTACAGGTATCAGTTGATTATGTTGACATTGCTCTGTCATGTATGTACAGGTATCTGTTGTTTATGTTGACATTACTATGTCATGTTAATACAGTTATAGGTTATTTATGTTGTTACTGGTATGCCATGTTTATACAGTTATCTGCTGTTTATGTTGACATTGCAATGTCATGTTTATACGGTTATCTGCTATTTGTTTTATCATGTTTGTATAGTTATTTGCAAATTATGTTTACATTGCAATGTCGTGTATGTACAGTTATCTGATATTTATGTTGATATTGGTATGTCATGTTTGTACAGGTATTTGTTGCTTATGTTGACATTGTTATGACATGTTTATTCAGTTATCTGCTATTTATGTTGACGTTGCAATGTCATGTTTATACAGGAATCTGCTGTTTATGTTGACACAGCTATGTCATATTTTTTACAGTTATTTGTCATTTATTTTGTTACTGGTATGCCATGTTTATACAGTTATCTGCTATTTATGTTGGCCTTCTTATGTTATGTTTAGACAGTTATCTGCTGTTTATATTCACCTTGGTATGGCATATATTCACAGTTATCTGCTTTTATGTTGACATTACTTTGTCATCTATGTACACTTATCTGCTAATTATGTCGACATTAATATGTTATGTTTATACAGTTATCTTCTTTTACGTTGACCTTGGTATGTCAGATTTGCACAATTAGCTGCTATTTATTTTGACCTATTTATGTCATGTTTATACAGTTATCTGCTATTTATGTTGACATTGGTATGTCATGTGTGTACAGTTTTCTGCTATTTATGTTGACATTGGTATGTCATGTTTGTACAGCTATGTGCTATTTGGATTGACCTTGCTGTGTCATGTATGTACAGTTATCTGTTATTCATATTGCCTTTGGTATGTCATGTATGTACAGTTATCGATTCATGTTGACATTGGTAAGCCATGTTTATACAGCTATCGGTTATTCATGTTGACATTAGTATGCCATGTTCATACAACTGCTGCTATTTATGGTGACATTGCTATGTCATGTTTATACATATCATCGCTGTTTATGTTGACATTTATGTCGTGATTATACAGTTATCTGCTATTTATGTTGACATTGGTATGTCATGTTTATACAGTTATCTGCTATTTATGTTGACCTTGCTTCGTCATGTTTGTACAGTTAGCTATTTATGTTGACATTGCTACGTCATATTTGCACAGTTATCTGCTATTTATGTTGACATTGCTTTGTCATGTTTTTACAGTTATCTGCTATTTATGTTGACATTGGAATGTCATGTTTGTCCAGTTATCTGCTATTTATGTTGACATTGCTTTGTCATGTTTTTACAGTTATCTGCTATTAATTTTGACATTGCTATGTCATGTTTGTACAGGTATTTGCTATTTATGTTGACATTACAATGTCATGTTTATACAGCTATCTGCTATTAATGTTAACCTTGCTATGCCATGTTTGTACAGTTATGTGCTAGTTGGGTTGACCTTGATGTGTCCTGTATGTATAGTTATCTGTTTTTTATGTTTACCTTGCTATGTCATGATTATACAGTTGTCTGCTATTTATATTGACACTGGTATGTCATGTTTGTAGAGTTATTTGCTATTTATGTTGACATTGGTATGTCTTGTTTGTACAGTTAGCTATTTATGTTGACATTGCTATGTCATATTTGTACAGTTATCTGCTATTTATGTTGACATT